>JAAVTJ010000188.1:0-10508 GCA_011947355.1 Phytophthora boehmeriae
ACCACAAGTGGATATCACACCCAAGAACCGAATGAAAGCGCCGACAGCTTCATCTACAAAAGTGGCAGTGACATGGAAAGTCTGGCTAGTGTGGATATTGCAACACTCCAGGTCAACGGTATTCTTAGCGACTTTTCAAGTGACAGTAGTGGGGATATTGCTTCGGAAACCTCTGGAAACAACAATGCTTCGAACGACGCCGATGACGGCCATTCTGAGAAGGACTCGGCCAATAGTGACGATGATGCAGCTGTCAACTCAAGCGAGGTTGATGTGACCGATTGGAGCATATTTAAAACAATGAAAGAAGCACGAACTGCCCTCGACTGGGTTAAAACCACGCGGTATCGTCGCAAGAACAACAACCGAGACACGACATGGTTCTACTGTACGTTTCATGAAAATTGTGCATCAACAGCACGAATTAAGAAGCCGGAGTCGGGGCTTTTCATGCGGTCGATATCTGGCACACATGGTGTCAGTATATCGCCTCACGACTATCAACGGACAGGGATTCATAAACCTTTGGAAAAAGAGATCAACAATCTGCGTCTTGGAGGCTAGCGCCCTGCCCAGTGTCTAACAACATTGGAAATGATGTACGGCAAAGATGAAAGCGAGTTGCAACATCTCACACGTGTCACGCAGTTGAAAACCTGTGCCCAAAAACTGCGATCACAAGGTAATTTTGGAATTTCTTCCATGGCTGATATCATGGTATGGGCTTCACCCAGAATGTGTTCAACAAAAGAAGATTTTCTAAAAGACATGCGCTATCATGCTGCGTACTACGCCTCTGAGCTTGCTAAGAAGCCATTCTACTTCCAGAATGAACTGCTGGTCCTTGATGTATTCCGAGATCCGAGCGAAGACAAGGAAGATTCTTGGGGAATATTTTCACGCCCAGACTCCTGTTTTAAAACTTTGCGCGTGCAGTGTTAGGACAACGTTCTGACGTGTTGAACATGACGGATGGCACTTACAAACTGTCATTTATCAATTGGACACTAGTCTCTTTTGGTCCAGGAGGAGTACATCACGCTAACAACAAACTTCGGCATACATTTTACCCAGGTGCCTTCATGTTTGTTCGAGCCGAGACAACTTTCGCTTACACGCAGATGTTCAGTGTGGTGGAAAAGAGCTGCAAAACATTTTTCGGTGGAGATTTGACTTTAGGCTTCGGGTTAATGGATCATACAGCAGCGATAGCTAACGCATTTCGGGACGTCTGGCCTGAAATCTGCTTTTGAACTGCTGGTCGCACTTCGAGCGGAAAGCGAAGGAGAACAAGTCGCGGCTGACAGACTCACAAGTGCCTGAGGACATTATTAAACCACAACTGGATTATCTTCATAGCACTCGTTCCCGTGAACAATTCTTTGGTTTAGCAGAGTTGGTCACTAATAACTGGACAGACTGCGGGGAAGATGATTACGCTGAATGGCTATCCACGTACTACCTTAGTGACCCTTGGGATCTCTGGTTTATTACGGCAAGTGAGACGCCTGGAGTTGTCCCAAATCAAACTCCTGTCGAAGCTTTCAACAGTGCGATCAAAAACGTTGCGGCAGGACACCTACGCGCCGCTACCTCCCACGTGTTGGCAGCAACGCTCCCCAAAATTGTGATACATAGCGGACGTGATCTGCAGCGGGGCTGCGTAGCAAGTGCTTGGCACAGAGGAAGAGGGGGCGACTCTTTGAGTCTTAGACGTCCGTCTATCAGTCGGAGTTCCGACGACTGTATGTTCTTATACAAGAACCAAGTATAGCGATACTTAACAGTCCAAAACTGACTCTTTGGACTCGGCTTAGTTTAATTAAGAGTAAATAACAACTTCTTAATTAACTAGCAAAATGTGAACTGAATTGAATGTTTTTATCTGTCTAAATCTCTTTTCCTAAATGTATAGAACTAACTATTGCATACTTAGTTCTAGTCATGCACAAATGAATGGCGTTGCGCCCATGTACTGACATCAGTACTGATTTAGGGTAATCCGAGGGTACCAAGTACCAGTATCTCTTTGAGGAGGGATACGGATATCTTATCCGGACGATGTGTCCCCAAGGTGACCAGGTGTGGCCCACCTTACTGGTCACCTTCATGTAACCCCGTTACACCCTCCCCACTAAACCGTGAACACGCCTGTTCACGGAACATCTCACTTAGTGAGGGTCGTTGCTCGATGAGCACTACTACGACCATCTCCGGCCACTCGTGGCCTCTGTCGCGCCTCGAAGGCGTCCCGTGCTGTCACCAGCACCTCAGGCATAACAGCCCCATGCCATGTAGGCATCTTGGTCCTTAGACCATCCTCAACACCGCCTCGGTGTTTCGTATATGCGTCTAAGACGCTACGTGCATGAGCACACCGCCTTGAAGGCGTCTTGGTCCTCAGACCAACCTCAACACCATCTCGGTGTTCCTTATCTGCGTCCTAGACGCATCGTGCATGCGCACCTCGCCTTGGGGCTCCATACACCAGCCCTCCCGGCAGTGTCAGCACGCCATGTGCTAGTAGGTCTTGGACCTGGCCTTGGGAAGGCGCCAGAGTCTTTTGACTCACCCCACACAAGTGGGTGCGTGCTGCACGCATCGCTGCAGCCCTTTCGTGGGCTCAGTACGCAGCAGAGCTGCTTATGAGTGATCACCACGTCGTGGTGTTACTCAATGCTTACCCCATCCATGGGGAAGCGGCTCACTCGAGCTAGAATGTGTGATACGAGCTCAGAGAGCCCCATCACACTGAAGTTTGGCTCTTTGAGCCTGTGCGAGCGCGCACACTAAAGTGGGAAGCCCCACACGGGGTTTATACGACCCCCAGCGTCCATGACGACGCTTCGTCGCTCTACGCGACCTTAAGGATGACTGAGTCATCCATTATCGGACAAAGTCCGTCAGCAACATGCTGCATTGCTGTGCGATGTGGGGATCGAACCCTATATCCACAGCGCGCGCTCTCAGAGCGCAAACCACTCCGCCACCATGTGGCTAAGCGTGGGATCTTTGTCCCATAGCACCTTGTGCTTTAGCTGCGGGATGAGGGTGTCGCACCCTACATCTTCCAGCTTGTGCTTAAGGCACCACGCCTTTGGCCACTGAGTGGACCAAAAGTGGGGACGATGTCCCTTTAGCAAAATTGCTAATCCTGAACGGTGTGGGGCTCGAACCCGTGCACCGCGGCGTAGGCTTACCAAGCCTAATCCACTCGGCCACCACGCATGGGGCTTGAGTGCGGACAAAGTCCGATACCATAACATGGTAAAAGCTGATTGAGATGGGGTTTGAACCCTCACTCTACAGCGTGAGCTCGACGAGCACAATCCACTCCAGCCACTGCGTGGATAAAGAGTGCATGGACAATGTCCAATACCATAGTATGGTAAAAGCTGGTCGATGCGGGGTTTGAACCCTCGATCATCAGCTTCGGCTCGAGGAGCATTAACCATCACGCCATATCGCGTGGCATGGTTCGGATGACTATCATCCTACTAGACACATGTTCCATTTGAACATAGTCTGCGCTTCATACGTGAAGCTAACGGCGGAACGCCTATTATAAGCGATTCACTCGCTCACGCTGCAAAAGCAGCCCGGCACCGGGTGCCTACGCATCAAAGATGCGTGTTGCTATTGCAGCGATAGGGTCAGAGCCTGAGCTCGGTCAATGACCCAGCAGCTCCCCACTCTAGAAGTGGGAAGCGCGTGCTGACCGCTTGTGCGGTCGTTCGCCCGAAGGGCGCATCTGATCAAGACGATCAAAGGCGTCCACGACGTCAGGGCAATCTTGCCGAAGGGGTATCTCGAACTCCCATGAGTTCTTTGAGTGAGGATACCCCCGCCATTTCACCAGATACTGGTTGTGGCCTTTGCGACGTCGTCGCGCTAGGAGCCGCTCCACATGATAGTGCGGCTCTCCTTGCTCATCGAGCAGTGCCGGTGGCAGGCGGTTTGTGGCCGGATCAGGGCATGGCCCTTCGTAGTGGCCTGCCTGTGTGCCGGCAGCATCGCTGCCATTGGGTCCTCTCTTCGGCATAGCCGATCGCGTCCGTTGGGACCTCGGCGCCGGCGGCGCCAGCGCTTTTGCGCTCACCCCTGTGGGGTCTCGATATGGCTTGAGCAAGCCGACGTAGAAGGTTGGGTGCGTACGCATCGCCTTCGGAAGGTTCAGCGTATACGCTAGGCCCTTCTTGGCCACGACCTCGTAAGGTCCAATAAAGCGTGGGCGCAGCTTTGTCTTAAAGACAGCAGACACCGCGTGTGTGGGGAGGTTCTTTGCGTTTAGCAATACGAGGTCACCGACCTTATACTCCTCCACATTACCCCTGCCTTTGGCATCTGCTTGTTCTTTTTGAACATCTTGGCTTTCAGCCATTGCGTCACGCACGTGTCTTAAGACACTTAGACGCCGCGACACAAAGTCGCTAATGTGCTTACGCACAGAAGCAGGGCTGACATCAGCAAGCCTGTCGGCTATCCCTCCCCGTCAAGCCCTGAGCCACGTCGTGGCGGTGTCAATGGGACACGTGGGTTCACTAACCCGTTCACGTAAAACGGCGTAAAGCCCGTTGACGCGTGAACCGCATTGTTCAATGCAAACTCAACAAGCGGGAGCATCGCGCTCCAACGCTTAGGAGTTTCAGCGCAAACGCTGCGGAGGACGTCCTCCACAACGCGGTTAACGCGCTCGGTTTGACCATCGGTCTGCGGATGATCCGCTGTGGACATGTCCAGTCGAGTGCCCAGCACTTTGAAGACTGATGTCCAGAACTTCCCAGTGAAGCGCGGATCTCGATCCGAGACAATCGTCTCAGGCAGCCCATGCTGCCGAAAGACACGGTCGAGGAACAGCGAGGCTGTTCCTTCTCCATCAATGGAGTCCGGCACAGCCGCTAAGTGAGCCATCTTGCTCAATCGGTCTACAAAGACCACAATGCCCGTGTTGCCTGCCGAATCTTTCGGCAGACCAAACACAAAGTCCATACTCATGGACTGCCAACACCCACTGGGTACGGGCAAACTCGCCAAAGGCGCAGCCGCATGCGGCGAGGGTTTGACCCTCTGACACGTCTCGCACGTGCGTACGTAAGTACTGACCCACTTATAGAGCTTGGGCCACCAGTACATCGCGCTCACAGCGCTATAGGTCTTTTCACGACCAAGGTGTCCGCTCACCGGAGCGTCATGTGCCTCAAAGAGGATCTTGTATTTCAAGTCCTCATCGTGAGGTACCACGACACGTGGTGGGTCCTCGGGACCGGTGCTGTAGTACAGCAGGCCATCACTAAGGCTGTAGCGATGAAGCCTCGCGCGTGTGCGCGCCGACAACGTCGGTTTAGAGTCCGCGGACTCTTCGCTCTTCAGAGCTTGCAGTAGCGCTACGCAAGAGGCGTCCTGCGCATACGCACTGCGTATTAGGTTCGTCACTGACGACGTCACCATCGTGACATGAGACAGCTCGTAGTCCGGCCTGCGCGAAAGCGCATCCGCCAGCACGTTCTGCTTGCCCGGCTTATACTTCACTTCGAAGTTATACTCCGCAAAGAAGGAGAGCCATCGGGCCATTCTCTGAGAGAGATGGGGCGACTGGGTCGCTGTGCGTAGTGACGCATGATCTGTGTAGATCACAAAAGGCTTAGAGCCTAGCAGGTGAACCCTGAACTTGACTAGAGCGTACTTCATCGCAAGTAGCTCTTTGTCATGAACTGGATAGTTCTTCTCAGCAGCTTTCAGCTGCCGAGACTCAAACGCGATGACGCGTTCACGCCCTTCGGCGTCCGCTTGTAGTAAAGCGCAACCGATTGCGAAATCGGACGCGTCACACACGACGCTAAACGGACGATCAGGGTCCGGTAACGCCAAGATGGGCGCATGAAGGAGACTCTCCTTGATTGCATCAAATGCAACTTGATGCTCGGTGTTCCAACACCAGTCCGTATCCTTCTTAAGGAGGTTGGACAATGGCCGAGCCATCTCAGCGTAATTCTCGCTGTACTTGTGCAAGTAATTGGCGAGGCCAAGCCACTTGCGCAAGTCCTTTTGGTTCAAAGGAACCGGCCAATCTACGATTGCCTTGACCTTGGCGGGATCCGCCCTAAGGCCCTGCTTCCCAATGAAGCACCCGAGGAAAGGAATTTCCTCCGCGCCAAAGACGCACTTGTCTGCGTTGGCGTACAACTTGTTGGTGCGCATGCACTCGAGCACAGCTCGCAGATGCTCTACATGCATCTCAACATCCGTCTTCC
Organism: Phytophthora boehmeriae; assembly: GCA_011947355.1. Taxonomy (NCBI): domain Eukaryota; phylum Oomycota; class Peronosporomycetes; order Peronosporales; family Peronosporaceae; genus Phytophthora; species Phytophthora boehmeriae. Next base: position 6,252 of record JAAVTJ010000188.1, read on the forward strand.
TGTGCTCCGCACGACTATGGACGAAGATGTCATCGAAATACGTCTGTGCGTACGCCCGATGGGGCCTAAACAATTGCGTCACAAGACGATTGAACGTTGCTGGAGCGTTCGACAGCCCTTGGGGCATTACCAGCCACTCCCAGAGCATACCGCTCGGGGTGCTCACCGCTGTCAGCGGTACGTCACACGCTCGCATGAGCAATTGGTAGTAACCATCGACAAGGTCGAGGGCGCTGTACAGCGTACTGCCCACCATATTGTTCTGAAGAACATCCTTTCTGGGAATCGGTGTCTGCACCGGAATGGTGGCTGCATTCAGCTTATTGTAAGCATGCACAATGCGCCACTTGCCATTTGGCTTTCTGACACAGAATGTCGGGGTCGAGTGCGGAGACTTGCTCTCACGCACCATTCCGGCCTCGTGCTTGGCACGGAAGAAAGCGTCTATGACGTCACACTGCTCCTTAGGCAGTGGCCACTGCCGCGTCACGCAGTATTTGGTTCCTGGAACCAAATCAATCTCGTGGCGCACACCTCGATCGGGAGGTAGACCCATTGGCGGGTCTTTCGAGACAACGTCTCCATACTCCTTTAGTAAAGGATAAAAGGGATCCTTGGGATCCTTAAGGATCGCTGATCCACTCCGCGCATTGAGCGCCTTCTTGGTATCCTCCAAGACAGCTTCGTCCACTAAGGACGAGGAGTTCAACTCCTCTTCAGGTCGTATCATGACCACCTCAGCGAGGTCGTTGGCTTTTAAAGCCTCGCCAAACTCGGCGACCGACATCTCGTCGAGCTCGATGAGCTCACTGAGATCGGGTAGTCCGTCGAGGCGGATGCCTCCAGTGACATCACCTGTCACTCCATCAACGAGCGTGTACAATTGCTCGCTGCGGCCGCGTGGAGCCTTACCGCTCAGCACGCTAGACGCGTCATCCGACGACGTCGCTACAAGCGCCTTGCGCTTCTCCCATGACGCCTTGCGTCTAGTCCGTCTCTTTGCAGAGACACTCCACTTCGTGGACAACACATCGACTTTACCGTCGACGATTTCGGGTGTGTTCACCCCTAACGTATCATCCTGATACCTTGGCGTCTCGCCAGTCATGTTCACTCGAACACGCAGCGGAGTGTCACTCAGTCTGCGACCTCCACTCAGTGGATAACGCGCCACTCCGCGTGCATCTTGCAGATGCCTCGACGTCTCGTCGATCGTGTTCGGCTGAACACGCAGCGATGCACTGTTCGGTCCGTGACCATCGCTCAGTGGATTACGTGCCACTCCGCGTGCATCTTGCAGATGCCTCGACGTCTCGTCGATCGTGTTCGGCTGAACACGCAGTGGTGTGTCACCAGGTCCATGACCGCCACTCAGTGGATAACGCGCCACTCCGCGTGCATCTTGCAGATGCCTCGACGTCTCGTCGATCGTGTTCGGCTGAACACGCAGCGATGCACTGTTCGGTCCGTGACCATCGCTCAGTGGATTACGTGCCACTCCACGTGTCGACACTCCGTCGACCGGCGCCTCGCGCCCTTCGGGACAAATGTCCCCAGTGTCAGAGCTATCCACCAGCTCCGACACTCCAATGTCAAGCACATTGACCGACTCGGTCCAGTGCTCGCGCCAATAGCGCTTCTGCTTTTGAGCGGAGGTGGGTTCATGACTCGCCAAAGCTCCGCTCGGAGCAGGGTGCGTGGCACCGAGGGTCTTAGACCGCCAATCTATCCATGGCTCATGGCGCTCAAGCCATGCCATGCCTAGAATGAGGTCATACCTCGAATCAAGGTCTACGACCAAGCAGCGTTCAACGCTATTGAAGTCCAAGAACTTCACTCGCAGGTCCACAGGGACCTTTGGCACATAACTCGTGCCCCCGTCGCTAGACGTACCGTGACTGTGTCACTCGTTCGCGCTTCCAGCGCCTCGGCATACTGCCGACTTCCTTCCATCGTGGAGCGCCTGGCATAGTTACCAGACGCTCCTGAGTCTATCAAGACTATCCAGGGCTTATCAAAGCCCTTCACGTCCACATGGACGACCAACAAGCCCGGCTTGCATACACGTTCCGTGTTAGAGAGTACGGCTCTCTTCGGGGCTGAGCCCTGTCGCTCCTCACCTTCCAAAGGTGCGACAGAACTTAGTTCTTCCCCACCAGGGCGCCCCGCACCTACTGGGAGTCGTCGTTTCCCGCCGACGACCCAGAGTTCTGGTTCGCCGGACGGGCTTGGCTCGACGGATCCTGGCGCTGTTTGCGCAGCGGACAACCGTTCCGCAAGTGACGGGTGCTCCCGCACGTGAAACATCTTCGGATGTTCATGCGCTGCTCTGCAGCTCGAAGCTCTGCTTCTTCATCTTCAGCGTAGCTGAGATCCATAGGCTCAGGACCACCTTGTCCATGTGAGCCCGCACTCGCTCCAAGTCTAGAGGACTTGAAGTTGTGCTCGGCGTTCAACGCCATGTCCACTGCCTCTTCAAAGAGCTTGGACGGGAGTGTGGTGTTGTAAAACCCACGTGAATCTTCGGTAGTAGTGTAAATAGCTTTAACCCACAACAAATAGTCTACGGGGCCGGCAAACTAATAGTCGGGATGAATTCTGAAGGCCCAGACTCAGTCCCTATACCGGGCCAGACGTTGGACCGTGAATTCGCTAAGTACGACTTTCACCAGTAATACACCGCACACAACTACCACGAGCACTCGGTAGTATGCGCTACACACTCACACAACCCCGTAGTCCCAACAGCGGAAGGGTACTAGGCCTTGTCTAGGCTTATACGGGGGCGCCAAGGTAAAACCTCGGCTGGAAGCACTCAAATAAAGAGATGTAGGCAATTCAGCCTTCACTCTATACAAACTCCCTATATAATCGGCCACACACTTCTTGGCCTTGCCAGGTGAACACTTCACTGCAATGCTCGGTGTTCACTGACGGGCATACCCACACAAACAAGCAAGTAGACTCACCTAAAAGGTCTCCACTTCACTCTTCGTGTTTGGTGGAATATTCCAAACTCCCTTTACGTCCTTTCGGACCTACATCCTACTATGTAACTAATTATGCAACTATACAATTATGTAATGAACTATGACCCGTTATGGATCTCTGCGCCTGTTCACCGAAGAGTTGAACACCCGTTGAGCGTCCCTGAAGAGCAACCGAGTACTCAAAATAGCCACCGAGTACTTGAAAGGTCGCCGTGTACCCATTTAGGGTCGAACTTACGACCACCGGGAAATCCGTACTTAAACCCAGGTAGGTTCGCACCGAGGACTCGGCAAAGTTCGATATCCACAATAGTGACCTCCTCGCTCGAGTGACCAGGTTCTTCAATATGGTCAATGAGTTGTCGGTCGTATGAAGTACGGACCAATCACACCCAATAATATAAGCCAATCACAGTGCCGGATACTTGACGTTTCCCCGGAAAGCGCGGCAGGTCAGTCAACTGGCGTATCTCCATACAGTGAGAAATCGCTACACCACAGGAGCGGAATACCTCCGTGCGGGCGACGCCCGTGCGAAGACCCTCCATAAACACCGTCACGGTGACTGCCTCAGGCAAGGGGTCGGCAAACATGCCGGCTATGAGCGTGCGTAGCTCTTGGACATAGTCCACCAAATCCTTCTTGCCTTGGCGACAAGCAAGGAAGCGTGATCGCACGCGGTACGCCTCATTAGGCGGCGAGAACACTCGCGACAGCTGACGCTTCAGCTCTTCCCACGACGGGAACGCTTCGTCTATTGACGAACGGCACGTGAGTGCCCACTCCTTCGCTCGCCCGCCGAGCTTGGAGACTGCCAGCGCGACGCGCTGCTGCTCCGTTGGAGCATGGCCGAATTCATGGCCATTTCGACCTCTCGGGTCCACAACAGGAGGCTCTCTCCTTCAGATCCATTAAAGATCTTCACACTCAACATGAGTGGTTTCGGCTTCGAAAGCCTACTTTCTTGGCTTGGCGACGCCTGGGGCGTCTTAGCCTTCACTCTTTGTTGAATGTGCTCAAGGAGAGCATTCTCGTAACTTGAGAAGGCCTCGAGACGCGCATTGATTGCGTCAGGCCCTTGGGACGCTAAATGCGTCATGCCCTCAGGGCCTAGCAAAGACATTAGCTTGTTAAGCGTGTCTTGCTGACTTGGAGTCAGATGGGCGAAAGCATTCTGCTCCATCCTCACAGAGGGACAGTCAATGACTCAGGTGTCGGATTGACTACGAGTGCTACCAGATGCAGCGGGGCTGCGTAGCAAGTGCTT
>JAAVTJ010000189.1:0-218548 GCA_011947355.1 Phytophthora boehmeriae
CACAGCGCAAAAGGATTCGGAATCTTGAGCGCAGGGTCCGCCATTGAGCAGATCAAAGTGCCGTTGCTGTCTAGAGCATCAACCAATTAGAGTGTAGATGGCTGAGGCGGGTCACGAGAGTAAACCCCTGGGACAACATATATTTTTCAGACTAAACCCATGAATATCTAACTACGACAAGTTGTACGAACAGGTCGCCCTCGTTATCAATATGTGCGGGAAAGAGGAGTAACGCTCCACTATGTCTTCTATACGTACCAGGCTGTGGTCAGCCTTTGCAAGAGCTTTCTTAAGTGCTGGCAGCCCTTGGTTTGCTACCTCCTCAATGCAAACCGCTTTTGTTGCACTAAAGCTCCCTCATTTCTGTTAAACTACGGAAAGTGATAGACTAGTTTTCCCTGGCTTACGATCAACTCAAAGGGAGCTTATATCGAAGGCCATATTTGCTCTGACGGAGAGGCACTGGTGCTTGTCTGTGGCACTCTACTGTCACGGCGTTTAAAGATGGAGAGGTTTTGACCAACGCATGAACACAACCAAAGAATATCATCACATCGCACTGTGCAGCAACCTACAGCAAGGACATGTGACTGCATTACGTTTTATGATCACGTCTGCATCGACTTATGTTAAGGCGACAGAGGCTATGTGGTGAGCGCTCAGCTCTCCGTGGGAGCCAAACAGAAGCATTGCACCTACGGGCATCTACTTTTTCTTGATGGTGATTCTCGAGGCAACCCCGCCTTTGAGGTAGTGGTAAAGTGACTGTGCGGTTCGGAGACTCTCTGACTCAAGTCTGTTGGATTGTGAGCATAGCCTATGCCTCCCATAAAACAAAACTATTTTTGTAGAAAACATGGGGTTGCTCACTGGTCTCAAGGCTTGTGTGACGCATTAATGGACACCTCTACATATGATTAGCGATATCATGACGATTCTCCGCTAACTCTCTACGAATATACCGCCGCGAATTGCCCGACTCGCGTCACTTTACTGGCAAAGCCGCAGAGACGCAGCTCGGATCGATGTCATAGCGTGGTCTCATCGTCTCCGCTTTACAATAAAATGGCAGACTGTCGTACCAAGACTGTAATGGATACGAAGACGAGCGCGCAGCTCAATCCGACTCTCGGCCCATCCAATTACTAGGCGTTAGTGCTCGCTCACACTACCAGCGTTGCAATCCATGCAATGAAGTTGAGGGCCTCTCGAGGTCCGCTGTCGGGGCATTTTAACGATATTGGCTGCTCCGATCTTCATACTCAGACAACTAATTGAGAAGAAGGTTATGTGATGGTCATAGATAGACGTTAGCTTTAGTTAAGTGGCCGCAACGTACCTAACTATAAAACGTTGATCTTGCCGAAGACTCGAAATATGGCAAAGTTTTCATGCCTCAAAACTTGGTCCAAATCTAATCCATGCGATCGAGCCATAGTGGTTCTTTTAAGAGTTTCGATTCCGCGTTGTTGTATGCGTCACAACCGCTTTTGTGTAATTTATTTACCAGGTTCGTACGCTAATGCAATTCAGCAGTTGCAAGTGATATAAAACCTAAACGCAAGGAAAAGGGGCATTCGTAGGGACAGAATGTCACATGGACTCTCTTTTAAATCTAGCTCTGACGATCTCAAAGATCACTTCAAAATAAACAAAAATAATTTGCAGACAAATGTGAGCTGGAGTTGGCTGGATTTCGTTGCAACCTCACCGCCAAGGTATACACGACAGTCAACACAGCGTAATTGGAGCGCAAGGTGAGTTACAAATGCAAATGAGGATGAGACAGATAGCGTACATGTCCACACCGCTGACCGACGGAACGGTAATTGCGGTTTTGAACTGACGGGACAAGCATGATTTGCTGTAGAACGGCTCAAAACATTTTGCCTCACCGTCATCCACCTCCTTGTTGTCAAACCAAAATATCGTGGTACGCCCGCTCGCCTTCGGGAACAGGTAGGTTGGGATCTTAGGCAATACCAAGGATTTCCTAGCACATTCTTACAGAAATAGACGAGTTGTTGGCAATTAACGGTTCACATACCCGCAAGCTGCCAGCGAACCCAGCTACACGCGGTAAAAGCACTGCGTGATGAGCGTTTAAAAATTTGTTGCACATTCTTCGAAGTACAGGTCGTGGGGGGCAAAGACAGTAGACCATTCATATGTTCAATCTGGACTCGCAAGTCAGGTCGAGAGACCTTGGTGTACAGAAGCAAAATCAAGACGCCAGCCTGAGAGGATATACCCTGGGTTGGAGTGGTGGGTTCGAACAGAGCGTGACCGCGGCAGCGCATAGCCTGGTGAGAGCAGCCGCCCGTTGAGGATGTTGGTCGCGCCGCTGCAAAAAAGCAACTTGCAACTGAATGGACGCTCTCCACTATTTACCTATCTCTAGGCAAAACCCATCCGACCGGAACTGCATCATGCAGCTCCGTACGTTGGGTGGGAAACCAAGAGCCTAAACATACAACGACGGCGAGGACGAGTCCGGCGGCATTTTGATTGACATCATTTAAGTCCTTCCCTATCAGAAGTAAACATTTTCCCCGTTGTCTTCGGTTCCTTGGGAAGTACCCACCTGGTCCGAAATTTAGACATGTTAATGTTTCCATTGGAATGGGAGTCTACAAGCGAGGTGATTGTCAAGTATCGGTTACACCACTGGGAATGCAAACGTAGATTATGAACTCAAACGCTTTCTCATTCTCCGGACGCACCTGATTACGCGTGGTTATCAGTGTCATGGAAGTGTTTAATTGCATGTTGTGAGCACACAGAGCATGTGCGATGATGTCGTTTAGACCCTATCCTACAGTTCCGAGCTGGTAATTACTCTACTTCTTGATTCTACTTCGTGCATGCCTATCACGTCGGCCAAACCTCTGTCTGTATCGCTTTAGTATATTTTATAGGGCAGATCATGGTGCGGGTAAGGAAATTCGTCCTAATACGTTGGATATACCGACTTGCCTTACTTAGAGAAGACAACTACTTGAGGGAGACAACTTCTGTGTAATCCAATCAGAATCACACGTACTGAGTACCTTACTCACGTGAGACAAGTGGTGTTGTTCTCCAATCAGTGTAACTCTAGTTGTACTTTGCTCAGCAATTCTGCACACGACTTGCTTGCCTTGCATTTTGAATCACTATGGTCGAGCGCATCCCAGCAAAGAAGAGTGAGCACCAATCATAAACGTTTGGCCAAGTCGGACGCATAAGACGGTCGTTGAAAGCTGATGTTGAAGTGGCGGCGCGCGTGGACCAAAATTCTGATGGCATGTGAGACACATCGCGGTTTTGCTTAAATCTGCGGGCTTCCGGTTCAGCCACCATCCTTCCTCGCGCAGCTGAAGCAGATATTGTGTAATGGGGGTAATGTTTTCGCGGGAAGGTGTCTCTATATCTACGCTAGTGACCTTGTTCCGCGCAAAAGAAATAGAGAGAAAGTAGTCTGTGCATTTGTGTCAACCGTTCAGGAGCGACAAAATACGACGATTTTTGGCGCTGTGCGAAGGAAGAGCAGAAAATTACAGGCAGCACTACTGAATGGCATCTGGGATATAGTCGGTAGTGGTGGCGCTGATCAGAGAAGGGTATGTCTCCCTAACGTAAGGGGAGTCGGTACGTGCATAATACGTCGCCACGAATAATTTAGTGCCTAAGCAGCCATGGGGACAACTTAAGATGACATTTTATCCAAAACCTACAAGATGTGCACCTGGTGACTGCACCCGAGTGATTCATTCCGTGGTTCAAGCTAGAAATGAAAGAGATGAGGATGCTAGGACAAGTGGATTCGGGAGGTCAAGGCCTATGCAAGCTGTAAACGATCGGTCGTGCCGTTAGTATCGCTGCGTGCCGGGCGAATGATGCTGGTTATAGCCGAATATAAGGCTTGGTAACAATATGTCTAATTACTCTGGTTTTCCAACTTGCAGGAAGATGGTGAGGCCGACCTTGCGCCACAGCGCCAGTTGGCTGGGCCAAGGCATTCACTACGAGAATCGGGGTCTACAGCTTCGATCGAAGTCGGACATCTTCCGAGTACGATGTCACATACCCAAAATTTCTTGCTTGTGAAAGTTACGTGGGGCTTCATTAAGGATAAATTTGACGTACCCTATGAAGGAGGCTATCTCAATTGCACAAACATTTCTAATTGTACTGGGAATACCTCGAATGATGTTATGGACAGCTCTCAATAGATCTATTCCAAGGTGCTGCGTAACGCGTAAGCTGGGTTGCCATATGCGCAACCTCAACAAAAGTAAAGTATTCCCAGTGTAAGTCGCAGACGACCTAGTTACACGTAATACGCGTACCAGCCATTTGACAATATTAAACTTTATATTATGAAGTTTAGTATTCCCAATGGCTTTATCCACATACTCGGCATCGACTTTTCACGGGCTGAGTTGCTTGAGGTTCTACGGCAATTTCTACAAGATGATGAAGCCCGACTGATCAAACTCCTGCTGTCCGGCACAACGCTCTCGCTACGTGTCGGCCATCAAACTCTACAGCCATTCGACAGCGACACAGGTACTCCACAAGGCGTCTCACTCTCACCCTTCGACTTGTTATCTATCTAGGAGAAGCGTTACGAAATTTAGCTAGGCGCTCAGCAATGCCGCCGGATCTGCTCCGGCAAATGATCGTATATGCGGATGATGCCGATTCTATCTGTCATCACCCCGTGCTAGTAGACTCCGCTAAGAACCGTGCCCCAGGGGTATTTGCACGATTGGTCCCTACACGTGAACGCGACAAAGACGCACATTTTCAACGCTCCAACGCTGTATTACACCCGCCGACTCGGATCCTCACGCTCACGCAAAAGAAGAAGCCTGGAGAACGCCTCGGAAGCTTGGCTCGCTACTAGGTGGTGCAGAGGATATTGCGCGACACAAAACGCTTGCAGCAGGTGCACTTCGTCGCCTCTGAACATTCTGGCTTCGCTCGCATCGTATCACCGACAAAACGCACGCCCGACCGTATAATTGGTACATGGGCACCTACGCCAAGCAAACTTCATCGACTACAGAGCTTTCACAGGCGGCAGCTGCAATCCATCCTCAATGCCTATTCGGGCACATACTTCGACGGTTAAGCGATATTCCAGCGTTTATTCCGATGAAGGCCTATTTCGCTCCATCTGAAAGTGGTAAGTGGCGAGGTAAACTTCGCACCACCCTACCGGTTGTTCTTGACCAGGATCACGCAACCAGCGGGCGTGGTCACCGCCTTCGTACCGACATCGATTTCGAAACAATGCAGCTACTCGCTCAAGACTGACATAAATGGAAGGCCCTCACGACAATTATTGCTGACTCGTTGCCGGCCAAAGGAGACTCGATGTATGCAGACACTGCTCTATGCCACCGACTAGAAAAAAAATGAGACTAGCGCAGGTGTGATTGACTACGCGAACACGTATTGTTAATTTCGGCCAAATTTGCCGATCTCAGCCGGCTTGACATCAGTTGCCTGAATCGTTCCCATACGAACTTCAAGTCTTTCTGCAATCGCCACAAACAGAATATGACTACATGCGTACCTTCAATAAGTACGCTATCGGACTTATTCGAGGCACATAGTGAACTTAAATGATTTCCTGTTTTGCGCGATTTCCTGTCAAAATCTGTCGATTTTGGCCGTGGATTCAACCAATCTCCCACGGAAACTTCGAACAGAACGCACAAGAAATCATTGCAATGCTTTGCAGGTTACTTAAGTAAATTTTTAGTTTTATTACGTTATTATCCAATTACAACCCTAGACTCCATGCTATATCTCCTTTTGGCTATATTCGTAATATTTGATGATAGTTAAGAAGGCTAAGTGAGCCAGTGAATAAGGTTTAGGAAGTTCGGCAGTTAGTAAAGGTTAAGGAAGTAAAGATACGGTTAGGGGAGCAAAGGTTGACAGGCCTAGTCAGTAGATCGCCATGCGTGTTTCTTGAATGAACGTACCTTCTTTCCTTCCTTTTCTGAAACCATTGGCCTTACTTTGCAACATTTTCCATCCATCTGTCTCCTGCGATGTGTTTGATAGTCGTAAGTTACGACTTAGCTGCCTTTTCAGAAATCGGAAGGTTGCATAATATACGACATTGATCTGGAAACCTCTCGAAATCTTATACAGCTAGCCCCACGCTCTTCTTTGCTCACATACAAATTTAATGTTGCATGCCTATGTCGTAGATACGACATTCGCTTACGTGTTTCGGCGCCTTTTCTCGGGAACCAAGGGGTTAAACCAAGGCTTCCATCATACTGGTGGAGATGAGGTACGCATACACAACTACCTCTTGAGCAGAGCTGCGAGTGATCCTCATTGTTGGCTCGGTTGGCCTTTTGTCACTGCAGCTTGGCAGGACTGCACTCCATTGGGCATCATCCTATGGCAACATCGATGTAGTGAAGCTATTGTTGGGTCAGGATGGAGACGTGACGGCGGTCTCTGATGTAAGGGAGCCATTGGTGCAATGCGATGCAATTGGAGCTGTTGTCTTACAATACTGTTCGTGCCATATGTGTACAATCTAGGATGGTAAAACCGCACTTCATGAAGCGGCGTCATCAGGAAAGATGGAAGTGGTGACGCTGTTGTTGGACCACAGTGCCGACATAGCTGCCGTGGATGAGGTACTTGCGTGTAACGAGTTGTTAAGCTGCAGTTGTATTATCTCTTGGTGCAAACTCAGAGTGAGGCTTGACTAACGATTTACTAAAATGCATGTCGGTCGTAATAACGCAGGATGGCATAACAGCTCTGCATTTGGCTGCTTCATACGGCAAAACAGAAGTGGTCTCTTTATTGTTAGCACGTGGGGCCGACGTGACCGCTGTGGACGAGGTGCGTGTAAAGGGGCTGAATACAGTACTGGCTGGCTTTGGGCAAGACTTTGACGTTGTTGTTGCGATTGTAATGGTAACATGTTTGCCTCTTTCAATGCTTCAGTACGGCAAAACTGTGTTGCAACATGCAACATCACTTCATGGGGACGCGGACGTGGTGGTGCTGCTATTACATCGAGATCCCGACATTGCAATTGACGATGAGGTACGTTGTGAGGTTTGGTGCTTTGTGGACGTGAGTGACGCGAAGCTTTGTGGATAATCACTTCGGATTATTCAGTTTGGCAGCACAGTTCTACATAGTGCGGTGTCTGGTGGCAAAATAGAGATCGTGTGGTTACTGCTCGACAGGGGTGCTGACATGACTGCTCAAGATGAGGTACGTTTAAACTGCGACTCCGACTGATGTTCGATTTAACTCGCTGTATCGAATGATCGCATCAGCTGAATGCGATCTTGATAATCAAGCTGCGGTTGCACGAGTCCTGTGCGCGAGAGGAGCAAAGCTGTTCCCAGCTAACAAGTCGTCGTTGGATATTCCACAATTGGGATTATGGGCATGTGCAGAGCACTGGATCCGATGTCACGAACAGGATAAGGCTTTGACCGAAATCCCCACGGAAGTGATTAACGGCGGTGAAGATATGGTCACAGCCTATTTGACAGACATGATGAAAACCTCTAGGGACCAACTCGTCTATCGACGCAAGATATGCGTTGTTGGACCAAGCACGTCGGGAAAACAAGTCTCGTGAGGTCAATGGCTCAAGGCAAATCGTCGCTGGTTATTACAGCTGACCGAAGTATCGGCATTGACTTGGTGCCGTTTAAATTTGTGGACAACGGTGATGACGGAATTATTTCGGAGAAGCAGTACGATGCCATGTTCTGGGACTTTGCGGGCCAAGACATCTACCAGGTCGCCCATGCTCTCTTCTTTTCAAAGCATACGCTATATGTCTTGTGCATTGATCTGGACGCCTACACAAAGAAACTTGCCGAGGCAGCACAAGCTCAAGGCAGATCGGTGCTAGAAGACATTATGCGACGCTACTTCGAAGAGAACGTGCTTCGCTGGATACGTTTGATTATGTTTCGGCAACCAGAAGCTCAGCTCCAAGTGGTTGGAACGAAATCTGATCTCGTTCCTGAAGGCCTGTTGAAAAAGGTTGTGAGCAACATCAAGGTCCGCCTCACATCATTCTTGGAGACGCTGAATACGACAATGGAGATTTCAGAAAACGTGAGGAGTGGATTGATGAAGGGGTTCAACCAGAATCTGGAGAGTATCAGCGTAACGAATGTCGATTCCGTCGTGCAAGCGCAAGATTGCGTGAAGCGAGCGATCGCGGCCAAGAAGGAGCACAGCTTCTCAATGACTGCGACATATACGCAGGTCCTCAACCACGTTCGTGGAATACAGGAACAAATGGATCCTGCTGCGACGGTGCAAGAGCGAGTGGAAAACATGATCGTGTCTATTGATGTGTTGTGTGAGGATCTGATGGAACACATTTCGGACCTGGAGAGCGCACTCGACTGCCGGCTGATTCTTCACGTTTTACACGAGCTGGGAGATATTGTGTGGTACCAGGAAACTCACGATTTCCAAGACATGGTTATCCTGGACCCAAAATTGCCCTCGACCTCGTCCGTGAGGTCATCAATCACTACTACCAAGGCAAAGTTGGTGAGGCGTATGATGCTCTTCGCCGCGATGGCACAATGCAACATTCTCTTCTCATGACATTCTCGTTATGGGAAGCGCTGAGCAATGTGGATAGTGAGATGGTGTCTCGATTCAAGCGTTTGTTGCAGAACTTCAAATTGGCGTACCCAGCTGACACTATGAAGACACTTGATGAGGCTGACATGATAGTGCCAGCGTACTGGAAAACGAGAGCAGCAGCTCTAGCAGCCAGAAGGGTATCCAAAAGACCGTCTTTATGGAAACGGAACAGCATCTATGGCTCGGCCCTTGCGAAATGGCAATATTCGTTGCCCATTGACGTCTCTGAGGCCGTTTACGTTGACTTCATTGTGCAAAGCTACCGACCCGACGTCACCCGCAAAGTGACTGCAACCTGCTGCGAAAGTTCTGTTCGTGGCGAGTTCATTGCCGCCACGTATTTTGCTTCTTGCACAACGAAGCCGTACGTTACTATCACGATTGAGGTCGCTGCGGACACATACGAGGTTGCGTGGGCTGAGATGCGGTACTTGATCATAGCAATGGAGCAGGTATTGCTGAAGTTCCGAGGGCTTGACTCGAAACGTCTCAAGCGCTTTGTCATCACGAAAGCCCCCAACGAGAAGAGCGGTGAAGTGAGTCATGAAGTGAGCAAACTGATCAACAACGGCCGTGACGAAGAGCGCCTTCGAAAGGAGAATCCGTGGCTGCCGCCCAACTTCAGCTGGTTTATTCACCGCGCTTGGACGAAGCCTGGTGAACTCGACAGGATGCTCTTCGAAATCCGTAAACAACATCAGCTAGAGGTTTTGAAGAAGCTCATTGTGACTGGAGAAAAGCGACGATTTCCAGCGCTGTGGACATTATCCTACCCTGAAAACTCGTCAACCATTGAGCTGCGCATTCACAGCGATAACTCGGGCAAGTGCTTCCACGAGCCTTTGCAGTTCACGGTCTCCAAGTTCTCGAGTAACTTCGTCGAACGCCATGCCAAATTCCTCCAGGTGCGTATCTCAACAGCTTTTATTGTAGCATTCAGAAAGGTGTGGTGGTAACGTACTGTTGTGTTGCATTGCAGTTTGGTATCTCAGCGCTCTCGGTTGCTTCGGCAGCCATCCCTCTTGCTGTCGCCAGTACAGTAGTCGAGATGGCAGTATCTGGTAAGTATCACTGCGGCATTCGATGAGAGTTTGGTGATTAGAACTAATTCTTGCGTTTTTGCGTTTCCAGCAATGGGGTCAGTAGTAGACCGTGCGCTGCAGGTCAGAACAATACTCCGCAAGCCCAACCTAGATCAAGGGAAAGCGATGACAACTTCTGAGTTGGAAATGGCTGCAGGAGCACGAGTGGCGTTCTTGCGAGAATTGCTGCTAAAACTTGACCCAGATTTCGTCGATGAACGGATTGATGAAGTCTCGAAGCTGAGCTGTGCTACCACCAAGAACGGCGCTTACATTTGGGCGAGTCCGTCAGAGATCTCCAAACTGGAAGGCCACCTCACGTTGCGTGACGAACCAGCTGTCGTGAGCAGTGGTCAAGGTTTTATTTTACCAGACCCACCAGCGAACGAACCAGTTACACCACCCACGGATCCAGAGCGTGAGTCTGTTGAGTCAACAAGCATTTCGCCATTAGTGCCTATGTCGATATCTCTAGCTGGTGTGCCTCGACGGTGGCACATGTACCGACAGAAAATCTATTGCGACTGGCGAATTACTCCCCAAACCAAATCAGCCGAGGAACCAGCGTGGACGACGTCAAAGGAAAAAATGACCATGGCGACAGAGGGGCTGCGCGAATGCACTGTACAAGTTCGCGTCATTAATGGACATCGCATCACCGGGGCGTTCAGGTACGCACCAACCAGGTTTTATTTTTTGATCGAACGCTGTCTTACATCGGCTGTTGTTGGCGATTTTGTAGGAGCGACAAGGAGATTGGTGAGGGTGAAATCGACCTGGCCCCTATGTTACCACGGATAGGAACAGGTCGAGACCGATCATGATCGACATTCCTTTGGCAGGATCCTCTGTGCCTCACCCGTCAAAGTGCACAATCACGATCGACCCGAAGGGCCCGTCCGCAAAGGCCAAGTGATGTTCTCTTAGCTTTAGCTGAGAGTATAACGGGGCTGTCAACCACTTTTCGTGCTTTTCTGATTTTTGAGGCGCCTTTTGGCGCCGTGCATTCGATTTTTTTGCTCAGAAACGGATTTGCTGACTTGGTTTCAGTATATGGCGAGGTTAGCAGGGTAGAAGCGAAGATAGAGAAGAAGAAGTTGTTGTGTTAGACGTCAAAAGACGAAGTGAGGTTCATTAGATTTATAGGAGCTGCACACCAATTAAGGAGGAGACTACACTCCACTATAAGTATAGTAAAGCCAGTCATAACAGCTTAAGGAGGCCCTATACCATCTAATTATAATGTGTGACAGGTCCTCTGTAGTAGGTAATCATACTGTTTAGAGGCAACTTTAACAGCCTCCCTGCCTCTTCACATTATGTCCCGGATACCTGAAAAATTAGGTATAAGAGGTGATTGTTCTAAAGAAAAGACGGCTGCTCAGTCTTTAAAACGCCACGCCTAAGGAAGTCTCCTGCGCTAGCTGATCTGACTTTGCCCCGCAGCTTGCTGTGAGGGAAGGAGGACACGGGAGACACGCCCCGGGCAGGAACTTAGAGACTGAGCCATGGTAGTATCATCAGCAGCACGTCTGGTCCAGCGCCTGTCGGTCAAGAGAAAGAAGAAGAACGCCAGTGCCAAGCAGTTACGCGCCAGGAAGAAGACGAGAGCAGCCGCGCGTGCAGCACGCATACACCCAGCAGCACCTGTACTACTTAGTGACCTAAATGAGACCGTGAAGGACCTGTCTAAAGCCTCAGAGGCTAGTACGGACGCCACAGTGACGGTTCCAGACGCTATAGAGACTATTGAGCCTGTTCCAGGTGCTGGAAGAGCTGTCACGGATGTACCCATCCCTTCGGGGGAAGTGCCAGTAGTCTTAGAGGCTACTAAGGCTGCAGTTGATTTAACTGAGCCAGTAGCAAAGGCAAGCGCGGCTATGGTGGTGTCTGCAGAGGCATCAAATGCAGCAACAAATACACCCGTGGTTACGGCAACTTTGCCCGTGGTTACAGTAACTTTACCAGGGGTTACAGCAACTGTACCCGGGGTTACAGCAACTGTACCCGAGGTTACAGCAACTGTGCCGAATGTTACAGCAACTGTACCCGAGGTTACAGCAACTGTGCCGAATGTTACAGCAACTTTGCAAGTACCAGTGACAACTGTACCGTTAACCATTGAAGAGAATGTGTCTCGTGCACCAAAGAAGAAGAAGAAGAAGAAGGCACGTGGCTCGCTTGCTTCCTTCATCCGCATCCTGGAAGATGATGAAGGAGACGAAGACTATCGTCTATTCGTGACCAGTGCACAGACCGCTGCCATTAAGTCGAGGGAATCTGATGACTTGACAATTGATCATTCAAATCCGACAAACTCTGACACCAACTCTGTATCTAACGATACAAATTCCGACAGTGATGACAGTGACGGTAATATGTACTGGAGAGTTTACGGGAAAAACTACGAGAGATCTGAGCTTACCGTCACGGCAAATTTTGCGTCAACAAAGAAAAAATGGGATGTTGCGCGTATTAGCGACCGTCGTGGATACTCCCTGGTGACTTTCCAGTATCAAGTGCTGTGGGTTAACCCTTCTGTCAAGAATCGACGGTACTACCAACGGACTTGGGAGCCTCGTGCTCAGCTGCTCGCTGACAATTTCCGAGAGGAGATTGAGCTAGTCGATCACTGGAAATCCTCACAGGTCAAGACTTTCGCTGCGTTTTGGCCAACGGATGAGTACGGCAAGAATGCTATTGGTGCGGACATGCAAGGACTGTGCGTGTTTAACGCCTTTAAGCGTGCCGCTGAACTATGTGGCCGTCCTGACATTGTGACGCAGCGCGACATTGATGACTTCGTCGCGGATCAGCTGGCATCTCGTGGAATGGATATGACGAAGGGGACGTCGTGGAAGGTTGTTCTCGTCTTTTTGCGTCGACTTCGTGATTCCGGTCACGATTTCATTTATCGAGCTATTGCGTTGGATAATTTCGCGGTTGCTGGGCGACGCGGAGTACGTGTGCTGAATGAAGTCAAGCTCAAGGATGGTGTCTACATTGTTGCAGCTTACAACCACCGATGTGTCGGTCACGCATTCGTTCTCACAGTCCAAGGCAAGACGCGGCTAATCTACGATCTGGATGAAGGTAAGCCAGTTGAGTCAGTGGAGGACTGGATTGATTTTTATGCCTTTATTCGTCCACTTATTGTCTGCAAACAGAAGTAGATAAGTGGAGTCAGTAGGATTTCCGCGGGTTTGCCTAACTGATAATGAAATTTTCCCAGCAAACATTTGCCTTTTGCATGGACTTGTATAAGCTCATGTGTCTAGATAATTCGGTACTTGACCAGGAAAACCTCAACGAGGGAAAACCTTGAGCGAACAAAAGGATAAAACCCAGTGGGAAAAATAATCTAAAAGGACGCAGTAGATAGGCACGCTTCATGCGGTTTTATTATCAGTGTTTTTCTATACAGAGTGGCCGGAACTAGCTTTCAGGGTCTTTAACCTAAGCTTGGCCCTTAGTTCTCTGAAATAATGGTTGTCTAAAGCCTTGGTGAAGATGTCAGCTATCATCTTTTTGTATTGCAGTAAGTGACGGTGAATTCATGTCGCTCTACTTTCTCTTGCACAAAACAGTATTTCACATGAATGTGCTTTGATCGTCCGTGCAGTTCGGGATTGTAGCAGATTTTGATGCAGCTCTGGTTGTCCTCGTAGATAGTGTTAGCTTGCGTTGTAACAAAACCAAGTTCCTTGAGGAGGAGTTTGAGGAATATCATCTCTTGCATGCAGTGACACCGGGCGATATATTCTGCCTCTGTTGTAGAGAGGACCACAGTGTGGTGCTTACGGGAGAGCCATGAGATTGGACTGCTTGCTAGCATAGTCACATATCCACCAACGGAGCGTGAGGCGAAGGCGGTGAACCTTGAATCGCCCAGGGTGTATAGTGCGACGCCCAGGATCCTCGGATACGAGGGTTGAGTGGGTCTCTCTCTTCGACAAACTCCAAGAAGAACCCAAGCCCAGCACCGCGAAGTGCTGATCCTGGTTGGCGTGTGCTCCTTGTGCAAATCCCCTTCAGGAACGTTTATCTTTGACAGTTTCCACCCACCGCTCTGGGGTATTTTTCGGTGTCTTGTTCTCTTGTTTCTGGTTTGTTTGCTTGTTCTTGATCTTCTTGTTCTTGAACCGACGCTTGACTTCCTGGTGTGTAGATCCGCGAAGCCAGTAACCACAAATACAGAGTCCTAAAACTTAAAACAACTCACTAATATGCAAACCCAAATTATTTCTTCTATGCCCTGGGTATGGGCAGAAAATGCTAAGACAAATGAGTCCTGATCCTAGAGTCTCAGCTTCCCTAGGCACTCAGACGTATTACACGCGCACCACCCTTCCAGGAAGGGACTTTCGAGTTCACAATCGGTACAGTCCTACCACACAATAGTCAATCACACTCGTAATGTCAGAACGGAGACTATAAAATCCGTCCAACACCTTTGGTTAATATGAAATGGTATCACTTAGCTGCTTAATAACAGGGTGAACCAACTGAGATATAAAATAGGTGGTTCACCTCAAGCAGCCTAAGCCGTCCTGATCCCCACCTAACTGAACTAGACTAAGGTGGAGCTCTCACAGACGGCGAAGCCGATGTGCCTGCCCGGATACCCGAAGACAGGTTAGATTGATCAACAGAGACGCTTGCGCTCTACCGGTCAAAAAGAACTCTGATTGATTTTATGCTAGACTATCGCAATAACTGGCTTTCTGGGTACAATCACTTCGCTGACTACATCTTGAATTCACTATGGAATAAGATGAGCGTGCGACACTTGGAAAAATATAGAAGGATCTGTTGGGATCCGCCATTCTGGTACAATCTTGGTACAGTGTTCATCCTGGAATATCTTGATCTCGGCATGCATGATCCTGGGTGACTTGGCCTGAAACGATGATCCCGGCCTTGGACACTTCATCCTGGTTGGAAATTGTTCATCCTGGTTGAGGTTCATCAGAAACTCTTGTTCCTGGTATATCTCTCCAGGATGAACACATTCGGGGTCAGACCTTGTTGATCCTGGTGGGCTTCTGGCTTGGATATCTCCATCCTGGTGCAACTCGAGTCGGGTGTCTTCGTTCTGGAGAGACAACAACCTGGACGCAGTGTGAGGTTCATTCTGGAGACAGGGGATGCGCAGCGTATCTTGGCGACCTTCTGTACCCGAATCAGCCTGAACAAATTTTCATCTTGGCCAATCAGGGGCAAGAGATCCTGGTGGAATGACGGACTCCAGAAAATTCTGAATCACATTGTGTCACAGGCACTGCACTTAGAGTTAAAGAAAAAGGACAAGCAGCTACGCTTTTTAAATTGGTGACTTCCTGGGTTTAAGGCACAGAGGTTGCGGGAGGGATTTATAATTGGGTGTATGAAAGCCTCTTTGCTCATCGTTGGCCGTCGCCCAGGGCAACATAAGGATTGGTGATAAATTTGTATTTATTGATTCCACTACTATTTGCTAGCTAAAAATGAACAGATCCTCAGTGGGCACTTCGAAAACATTGATGGTGTATACACCATTGAGGATATAGTATCCAGACGAGTTAGAGCACCAAAAATATAGAGGTCGTGTTCGCGCTAGACTCACCTTTAGGTAAATAGCTATTTTACTACTTGCCTCCAGCCTGACGGTCGATTTTGACTCTTGTTTAAAGCACTACTTATGTGGTGTCGTGTTCGCGGGCATATAAATCATATTATACAAACTAGTATCACTAATTCGCATTAGTGACCGCCATTCCGCATTGAAGACGAAGTTGAGAATTATGCTGCTGCTTTTGATGGTGATTGTGCTGACACGTCTTCGGCAAATGCAGCACTCGTCTCGGCAGCAGGAGCACGAGAAAGTTGTGCGACTGCTGGGGCTCACCGCAGCGTCCGGCCAGCGCTTTTCCGAAGCTATCCACGCGTCAACGAACAAGAAACTCTTCCGTGATCACTTTCGCCTGGACGCTGCCGCATTCGACAGCCTATACGAGACTTGCAAGACACACATTCGAAGCTCTCTGGGGGACCCACGTGAGGTTCTTGCTGTTGCGCTAAACTGGATTGGGACAGCGTCCACGTGTCGGGCCCAAGAAGCGTTATTTGACTTGGCATACTCTACAGTTCACAAGTACAGGCTTCACGGTGTCTATGCAATTGTTCGTGGCCTCAACCACCTCATCTCTATACCGACCACTGTACCAAGCGACTTTAAACTGCGCCACCCTTACTTTGACCAGGCACTTTGCGCAATTGATGGTACCCATTTCAGCATTATCGTGTCCAGTAAGGTCAAAGCGTTTTCGAAATCACAAGGGTTTCGTATCGACGAACGTTCTCATTGCAAGTGATTGGAACATGAGATTGTGTTTCGTTTTCCCCGGCGCCGAGGGAAGTGCGCATGATTCCATGGTTCTCCAGTGGAGTCATGTTTTGGACAGTATTGCTGAGAATGTCTACGTTCTTGCGGACGCTGGATACGCGCTCACGCCTCAAGTTCTCACACCATTTCGTGGAGTACGAAACCATTTAAAAGAATGGTCCAAGTCGTCTAATAGACTACGGAATGGAAAGGAACTGTTCAATCTACGTCACGCCAAGGCAGGGAATGTTGTGGAGCGTGTGATTGGACTTCTAAAACGTCGTTTTAAGGTGCTTAGGACAACCATGGATTACGAGTTTGTGAACATCAAAGCTGTGATCATTGCGTGTGGGATTGTGCACAATTTCATTCGCGGCTTTGATGTAAATGACCTTAGCGAAGATTTGGACGACGGGGAAGCCAGTGAAAGCCACGGGGATCACTCTTTAAGTAGCGGTGATGGGCCAATTGCATTTGATTTCAGCGGAACGTCATGGCGGGACTGGGTAACAACTGAAATGTGGCGCGAGTACGAGGAATATCGACGCAATAACCTGGACGCCAATTCGGCAAGTGAGTCGAGTAGTATTGACGAAGGGGAAGACGATGAAGTGGACACCGTGACGAGCATCGTTAGCAATAGTGACTGGGATGTTTCCCTAGTGAAGATGATGCATCCGACTGTGGCAGTACTATGAGCGACTGAGGTGAGATCGGGAACAACTCAGTATTGTTATGCTTCAGATATTGTGCTTTAAAGGTGTACTTATATAATTTGCTTTGTTTCGTAGAGCCTTCCGAGTGCCAAATGATCCAGAACAGAGATCGTTACGGTATCCACATCTGCTAAGGAGCTGTCCTAATATTTGAGCGTCGTCTAATACATTTGTTTTGTGCTCTGCACATGGCGTGATCTGTATAATATTCTAGAGCGTTGCAAAAAGGATATGTTTGTGACGCAGGTGTAGCATTGCTGAATATCAGCAATCTCCCAGCAGTGTGAGGGTAAATTGCTTTTGTTTTTGTTACGGCTGCTAGTATTTCAGCTCACACTAAGCGCTGCACTCACAGTAGATGATCGGACATGGTGTTCATGTTACTTTGTCGCGGACAGGCTAGATACGAATAGCACTAATTACCAACGGCAATGTGAGATAACGCATGGTATTAGATTAAACGAACGTAACCTTAGCTCCGTAAGACTTCAGAAACACCCATTCACCTGACTAGAACCACATTGATTGTCCTTCTTCCTCCTCGTCGTTTGATTCGTCAGGTATGTCGGCGCCCTCACCCTCGTGGTCATCTTCATGGTCTTTGTACTCTTCGTGAGTCACGACCCCATCACCTCCTTCCATTCCGGTTCTCGCAAGCTCGAGTGTTCTGCGTCTTTCCTTATAGTCCTCCATCTTCAGCTTCAGGTACATTTTCATCGTGCGCATTACGGAGTCAAAACTATCCTCACTACCCTTTGCTTTCTTCTTTGGCCGTTTGTTTTTGGAGGCGCCTCCACGAATTCTTTTGACGTTGTCGATGCGTTGCTGGTGGCTAGCTGGTTTGCTCTCGAGACTTGACCGGCACTTTCTGAGATCACACCCAGCGGTCTTTGCGACGTCACCATCGTCTTCATTGACACCGTCACTACCATATTTCTCGATGCTGTGGTCGTCTCCTGTTGACTGGTAGGCCTTCAATGTGCTCGCACACTGTTTTGCCTCATTATCGTCGAGTTCGTTGAGCAACTGGGGAATTGTGCATGCCTGATCACCTATTGCACGCGTGTCGCCTATTGTTTTAAAATAGAGATAATTCCGTCATTTCACCCACGTATATCAAAAGCATTGCACTCATACCTGCTATCAAGCAACAACTTGTGGCATGAGGGAATCCAACTTTGCGAATCTGCTTGATCACCGACTTGTCTTTGGGCTTCGATTTAATGAGCTGGTCCCAAACATCGTCATCTAGTGTTGGTATGTCCGAACTAACGTCTGCCCCGCTTAGGCCTGTGATATGCTTGTAAAGGTCGTATGCATGCATGATACGCCCGAACTTGGACTTGCACTGTTCTGTCATCATATGAATACACTCAAACTCGATTAAATACAGCACGACGCATCATGTAGCAGCTGGTACTACCTTTATCAAGCTTGCGCTTGTGTCTGGCGTTGAGGAGCTCCACCGAGCTGTTCCACGCTTTTGTCTTTAGCCCTTTGTCTGTAGCGAGCTCTGGTTTGTTGCGAGCCTCAAAGTACTTGTCCAGGAGGTCAAATTCCTCCTGTTCTGTCCACGTTGCCCTCTGGGGTCCATCAGATTCCTTGTCCTTATCGTCTTTCGCTTTGGATTTCTTCCCAGTCGCGGTGGCAGCTTTTGACTTGACGCTCTTGCTTGACATCGTAAACTCAATCCAAAGCCAAAGGGGTTTTCTATGTCACTAAAGTGAAGGGAAACCCAGTATTTTAGTGACACCAAGAGAAAACCGTCGTAAAATTCAGCTCCGAGCTGAATTACGAATCAGGCTCGAAAACCCAATTATGAAGGGATAATCCGACTATGTTATTACCGTGTTCGTGGTTGCTATTTCCCACCAAAACCCCGGTTTACCTCGCAAAAACCCGTTGTATAGCCACCATGACCACGGCCAGAATGACGGCATTAGCAATTATGTTTATTGTATACATTCTTGTGTTTCTTTTATCCCTTTAAAGGCTTGACATAATCTTTAATGTTGCATTCAAGTGTTCTCTTTTTAAAAATATTTTTATGCGTAAAGTAGGGGTAGTTTCAACCAATCAGAGTTTTGCACGAGAAGTGCGCCATATTTTAGTGTAGGATTTGCCATTACTCATAGTGTTTTACACAAGGACTTTTGCAGCTTCATGAAGGTAGGATTGCAAGATACTTTATGAAGATGTCTGCTATCATTTCCTTAGTGTTGCAGTAGGTCATTTTAAACTCTTTTCGGTCTACTTTCTTCTGAACAAACAGTACCGAATATGGATATGTTTGCTTCTACCATGAAGTTCTGGGCTGTCGGACACCTTAACGCTATTGTGGTTTGTCCAAAGTTAAACCAAGCATTTTGCAGGGTTTAGCAAAGCACGGTTGGAAACGGTATTCTTATACCGAGATTAGTAGAGGACTTTGCATAAACCAACCTGTTTTTGATCAAGAAATAGGCGGTCAAAATTTTCGTTTTTTGTATTTTATCCAATTAAAGTGGTTGTAGAATGCAAATTTGGCAACAGAATGTCTCGCTTAACTTATTTATTAATAAATTTCAAGTAGTTTACGTCTATGAAAGAGTGGATGGATGTCAGAGCATCGTGATAGTTTTTACAGGCATACAAAGTATAGTATAATTGCCGCAGACAAAGAGAAAAGCTGTAAGAGCGGAATTCGATGGATGACTTCAGCGACAAACAAAATGCCTTGCTAGTTCGTCTAGTCCACCCGTATCTGCAGAACCAGCAACGCATTGAGTGGGAAATTGTCGCAGAGCGTATGCGCAAGTTGGGTAAGTCGAAGCTACAACTACGAGAGCGACTCAAAACGTTGAAGAATACACACGGCAAAACACTCAACCAGTTCCCTTCGTCCTACTTTAGTAGAAGAAAAGCGTATGTTCCGTAGTGGGATGTGACACTAAATCACGAGTGAAAAATATAACGCTCCGACAAGGAACACAACACCAGCGCCCCGCAAGCGAAGCCCGCAGAGTAACTGAGCAAGTCCTCAGTAGTATCTCCCGGCAAGACGTTTGCCAGCTTGGGGGCCGATCACACCTAAATGCTGGGGAGATCGCTCCGGGAGGGATAACTTCATTGCTGGAAGTATTGAGCGTGGGAGAGAGCGATATCTTTGGCGATATTGGTTGTGGTATTGGAAACGTGATAGTTCAAATTGCACTGGAATCAACTGTCAAGACATGTATTGGAATCGAAATTAGAAACGAGCTCGTTGTCGCTGTCCACAAATCTCTTTTGAGGTACACAGGAGAATATCCGGAGTTACTCGCAGTATCTATCTATCATGGTGATATCTGCAATTTAAGCCAGGAGCCTCGCTGCGTATTATCGCTCTGTTCAATCATCTTAGTCAGCAATGTCGTTTTCACTGAAGAAGCCAATCTTGCGCTTGAGCAGTTCTTGTGTATCTCTTCGGGGGCAAGGCAAGTCGTGCTTGGTAGAAAGATGTGTCCACGCCATCGGAATTCTTATCTCCGGGTCTTTTGTTTGATCTGGAGTTTGAAATGCTCCATTCGACTTGATGTGGAGTGGACCAGCAACTCTCATGATTTTATATGTATGAGCGGGTGCAGCTCCCCTCGTTTTAACCATCACTATGAATTCAAACTCATGAGTTAGTCAAGATGATATTGTATTCTTCAAAAGTGCAGTAGTGTATGAACCTCCGCACGATTGCATTATTCTTGTATTTCCCTTGCTCATATGTACACCGTTAAACACTCCGAAGGAGCTTCTGGGGACGTTATCCTAACGAACGCGGTCTCCTTGCTGCGTATGCACAAGTCCGATGATCTTCTAATGCGTCCGCTCAAGTTGTACAAACCTTTTGGCAGGTAGTAATCGTGAAACTTCTTCCAACATGTCCAAGTCTTCTGGCAAACGAATTCTTTGGTCGGTTGCGTAGGGTAAACGTTAGTGCATAGCGATACACAATGCTTACTACACCAGTTTGTCATTTCTGTCGGATACCGTCCCTCAAAACGGCAAACCACACAGTATCTTTTTGCTCGCGAGTCTGGAAATTGTACTTGAGATCTGACCGGATAGCACGGCGGCGTGATGGTGTTACTGCTTTTGCTATTACTGTGCACCTCATTTTTTCGTCTCGTAATGCGAGACAGCGTGCAAAGAACAGCAAGGTCTGCATTCGTTGGAGTTGCGTACATTAATCCTGAATCGAGGAGAGTGTTCTGCCAAGCACCGGATAACAACTCTCCTATCAGCTCCACCATGAATTCTCGGTGCGGGTCCCGCTTGCTTTTACATCCGCCTGCCATCTTCCGAGTGATGAAAGCGTTGCATCGGGCCAAATCGATAAAAGCGAGTGCTAACTTCTTGTGCCACTTCCGAAATGAATGCCCATCAGCAACAGAAAAGCAAGATCTTAGCTGATCGATGCGATCAACACCTTGCATCGCTCTGTTGTACTCTATCACACATGTTGGAGCTGAAAATGGGCGTTTCATTTGACCAACTTGGCGATGTAGGGTTGTCGACGTCGAGGCATACACGTTTGAGACGATATTCACAACGGAACCATCAACCCACGAAGCTGCGACGATTCCATTTCTTTCGTTAACAGCTTGCTTCATTGTCCCGCGAGGCAGATTGTCTTTTTTTTAAATCATCACACATCGTGGTATTGTTTGCTGTTCTCGCTAATAGTGCCACGACCATACAGGCCAAATACACGCAGTATTTCTAGAAGTTGGCACGACGTATAGTAGTTGTCGGTGTTGACGATTCTCCCAGTGTAGTGAATAGGCCTGGGGACCTCGGCAATACACTTACGAACTTCTGCCGCAACCTCTGTGGCTGTTGCCAATGCTCGTGATGCTTCGGTTGTAAGTACTCCCTCATGCTGCTCACTAAGGTCGCTAGCGCAGTGAAGTCGGAAGTTGATCATTAGCCACGATTCTGATCAACAACACATGTAGATTTTGAAGTGGTACTTGCCTGTCGGCTTGGTTGCATTAAACACAATCAGGTGTCGAACAAACCGCGACCGACATGCAATACTCGACTCGTCCACCACAATATTCCTTCCCAAGACAACAAATTTTGAGGCTCGAACCTTGAGCATGTTCATCAGTGGGCGAATACGAGCGACTGGGTCACGCTTCAAGTCTTCACCAGTCACAGCATTGCGGAAGGAGAGATTATTTCGAATGAACTTGGCCTAGCCGGTGACATGACCGAATCTAATCGGACACTTTGAGAGTCAAATATGCTGTCTTCCACTTGCTCACCCCAAAGTTCGTGTACTCTCCCTTGTCGATTAGTGCCATGTACAATTGAATTCCCAAAAACTTTATCATTTCTTCCAGCGTCACTAGAGGTAATTTCTGATCGGTGACGTACGCGTTGGTGTTGTCTACAATCTTTTCCAGAATGCAAGAGGCAGATACGCCAAAAGTTAGACGAAGCGGAGTGCTTGAAGATAGGTTCGAACTTTATTTGACATAAGGGGACGTTGAACCATCGCTTCGTTCAAACAAATCGTCCGGAGCATTTTGCACCGCTCGCGGCTGGAACTCCATCGCGGATACGCGTTCCACTTCACCCACATCCCCTGGAATAACCTCACTCCAATCGTACCGAGCAAAATCCTTGCTTATCGCTTCAAATTCATCCCACAACTCTCTCGATTCCACTGCGTCGTGATACGGTCGACACAATACGTCCCAGGTTTCATCTCTCAGTTCATTGCCGCTTAACTGGTTGTATCTGCTGATACCTTCTAGAACTTTGCTACGAGGAATGCCATGGACGTGTCTCCCCATTTGAAATTGTGTAGTCGGCCACCGAAGCTCAAACAAGGAGTTGGTACTCGATGGCCTCTTCTTCCCCTTCTCCACATATTCACGAGAAATTACACCCGTGAGATAAGCAGAACCAACGCTACCGTAATCTGCACTTGACATCCACTCTTCTTCGCTCAGTAACAAAATGACATGGGCGCCAATGATAGAAATCTCGTCGGTGTTGATTGCACTTGCGCTATTAAGCCTTCTAGGTGGTGACAGCGCTCCCTCAAGTATGGCTGCTTGATCGTCTTCATCATGCAGAGCTTGTCCGGTTTCAATCGGGAGGTTACGCTCCGATCGAACAGCAGCGATGCGCTCCCGAAAACGCTTCACCATTTGCGCTTTCAGATTTCTCTCAGGTTCCCATGTGATCTCGTCCGAGTCGTATCCAGCCCACTTAACGAAGAAGTGACCCTCTTTCTCCTTGATCATCGATGCCACTTCATACATATCGTCGCCACTTGAACCAGCATCACCTATCTGTTTCGATGTATCAGCCGGCGCTGCATTCTTCTTGCTTGAACTAACTCGCGCCTTACCATTCCTCATGTGAGTGCTTCTAGCTTGACTCAACGTTTTCCTCGCCGTCGTTCGTGATATTCGTGCTTTCGAACAAGTCGGTCGCTGGCCTAACGTGTCAAACGCATCGTCAAGCGTTTGCTTTGCTCGCCGTGGCGCCATAGATGTTCCTAAAAGGCTTGTCTAATTTGGAAGTGTTGCAGTACGCGTTGTGGAACAGAATGGGGCAAAGCATTCAAGTTAGTATTGACAATGACACATAGATTTGCCAAGTAATTTTCCCCACTGCAGAATACCTGTCAAATGCGTGCGATGATACTTATCTTAACAGCCAACAGCAGATCAAATACAACAAAACAAATTCAATTGGAGCAACGTACATTCATTGCCAGGATAATTCCAAGTTTAACAACGTCATAGACAAGCAAAAAGAGCGCTCGAGCCTCGAACCCATAGCGTTGTGTCAACCACCTGACGCACAAACCAGCGCACCACGGGGAGAGAGCTGACGACGCCGACGTAGCACTAACCACGATCGCATGCATACACACCAGCGCAACCACTTCACTGTCCAAAGGAACACACACGAACATCGCACACGTCAATTTAAATTAGCTGGATAAACAACGTAGGTACAATAGAACACCTACCAAAATACACCGTCTAGAACGCCAACACCAAAGCGGATCCCGCCCGCTCGAGCCTACGTCAAAATTGCATGTAATTTATTGTTACCTTCGCTGCAATTTTGAGAGACGTCACCCTTGGCCATATACCCACTTTAAAGCTTTACAAACTAGGTAGCAATGGAGTAGATAGTTTACCGAAGTGTAGCCAATTCCACTGCGACATGTCACCCCGACAAACTGCAGCATATTCAACTGATATCCCCAGTATAATCAGTAAGCGTACTCAAAATACCCAGAGAACACTCGAATTGTATTTCCTTGCTCCAAAGAAACAATTACACTTTCAGGCATAGTACCAATTTACCAAATCTCGAACTCTCGGTGTGTAGTTGTGGTGGGGTACCTAACCCGACTCGCTCGCCGATAATGTATGTAGGAAAACACGCATGGGGTGTAATATGTATCTCGCATCCGTGCGTCCTGTTGGGTGGACTGCGATACATTGCGTTACACGGAATTGAGGAGAGTTATACAAGAATGGCACCGGAACAAGTCATCGGTGACGCCATCGACTTCCCAAAAGACAATTGTACATGCACGTCGCAAGATTCGCTAATAAAGCCGTAATTGTCGCAGAGTCCAACTGAAGAAAGACCACGGAGTACTCGGTTGTCTAGAATGGGGAGCGCTTTGAGAAGTGTTGATTGTTTCGTAAGCTCGGTTATATTTTAATGGGTAGAAAAATAAAAGAATCATCACGATGGGTAGGCATCTCGTCGGCAACAGCCAGTGAGCCAAGCACGACATATCGTCTAGGCAAAGTTTCTTGCAAACACTCACCCCATTGGAAGCGCCATCTCGAATAATCTTTGTACATTTTTTTCTTTCTGCAGGCCCCACTCATGCATGCAGTCATTTAACGCTTTCGCAATGGCATCACCGTTGTGCTTCCTTTGAGACGCTTTACCTCAAGTACCCAACTGCGCGTCTTGAATGCAGTGTTTACGTAGTGGAGCGTAAAGCTGATAAAGCCCATTTTGCTTCTGGAAGTCCAGATATCTGATGACGCGGAATAAAAATCACACTCTAGTTCAATAGTTTTCTTCAGCGTACCACGAAGGTTGATTGCAATATCTTCAACTCGTTCACTTACTTTCCAAGGTTTTAGCACAGCAAGAAGCCCTTGGCCTCGATTCGCGTGTTGGACGTACTTCAGGAAATATTTATCATCCACAAGGAAAAACGGACGCATTGATTTGGCTACCCAGATAGCTACTAAATCATCGGCACGCTTTTGGTCTTCTAGGGTGCAAACTTCGACAGCTGACGGACTGCTGACGGCATTGTTGACCTGACGGTGAACAAGCGTTTGAGTCTACCTCCTTTTTAGTTGCCGTTCATCAGCCTTTTGTTGTCGTGGCTGCACCGAGTGAAATTTCTCCATGTGTCGTTTCACGTGATATGTTTTGCTTTTTCATACTGAATTTCGCATTGACACTTCTTGCACCAAGCGTATCGTGCATACGATGACAGAAGAGGTTTTTAGTCCGGTGTCGGTCATCGCAAACGAGGTCGATAAATTTCCAGTGAGCCTTTTTCGTTGCTTTGGCATCGCAAAGTGCAATGGCTTCTCTGTCGATTTACGAGAGCTCTGCACTCCGGCAAGTGCATTACCCTATTGATCTTGGTCAGGAGTACGCAACGAATCGCTGTGTTTACCGCTACCGGGTGTACAACTGCACCCGCGGCTTCGTTGAGTACATAGCGGCGAAAAAAGTCAACTTGCCACCACCACGAGCACTGCCACGTACGCTAAGGCCATCTTGTGGTGAGGATCGATGCGTAACTTTGCTAGCGCGTCCTGCGCTACTTGGGGTGGCACTTCGTCTACGGCTTGAGCTGCTTGGTGTGGTGTTGCGTTCACGTCTTGAAATATCTGGTGTGGTATTGAGTGAGCGATTTGGGCTGACTGGTGAGGAGATGAGTGCACGACTTGCACTATTCGGAGTAGCAGCACATCGATCGGCACCTGATGGGGGTTCGCAACCACGTTGAGCTCTCACCGCTCCAAATACTGATTCCGGTATAGCCTCTTGGGTGACATTCCAAGTTACTTGGCTTTGGCTTGTGGCACGGTGAGTCAGATCTGAATGCTTTTCGATAGCTTGAATTCATTCATCATCAAACCGAAGCCGTCCATTGATGGGTGGCGAGATCGGTAGCAGGCTACTGTTTGTAGTACACCCACCACTATCTGGTTTGTGCTTCGTACAAGGTGACCTCAGACGACGTTCAACTCGGTTGTTGTGTAGTGAAGTGCACTCCGAAGTGGCTGCGCTGCTAAGAGTTTGAAGACCCAAGCTTGTGTGAGTCAACACGTTGCTGTTCAAATGCGCAGATCTAGTGCACGGCCCAATTGATGCTATTGTCGGATCCATCTGAACCCTCCAAAGCAGAAAATCTTTTGACGTGGCCAGCGCCACTGAATTTTTGACCTGCAACAACTCCTACCGGAAGATGTGGCCTTTCGCTATGATCTTTGCTGTGATAGCAAAAGATTTTTGTTCGCTTCGCCGTGCCTAGCTGGTTTAGTTCGCGAAAAGGCGCACAACGTCTAAAGCCCTAAGAGGGTTGTTTAGTGATTAATTTTCTGCACCTACTTATTCCAGAAAAAGAGCACTGTCAGGAAATCACGCTGCGATTTAGCGACTTAAAAGTAAGCAAAAGAAGTAGGGTCGCCACCAGCTTTTTTGAGGGGCAACAACTTATTGCGCACTTGAAGAAGAAACAAGAACGCCATGTCGGATGTGCGCAGCCTGCATGAAGAGGACTTCCCAATGAATGACGATAGCGACGTATCAAGCAAAGTGGACGCCGCCTCAGACAGTTGTGTAGCACAACAGGACGTTGATGAGGGCGAGCGTTATGCGTGGCGCGCTATCTCCGCACAAGGAAATGGGCAACACCATGAATATCCATCTGAAGCAGAAGTACAGGAGAAAGACGTAGAACTCGCCATTGCTGACGATGATGAGGTGATTGTAGCGCTGGTGTTGCTGTTTATTCTGTTGTCGGTTTCGTTGCCTGGCCGAAATTTGCAGTACCCATTTGACTTTGGCCTTGCAGCATTGTTGACCTATTATGGAAATGGATGTGGCCAAGATGGCGACGGTATTGGTGGCGCTGCGATGCAACTTGGAATGCCCCGTGGTGTTGCCAGCCGCTACATCAAAGAACTAGAGGAACTGCTGTACTCAATGATGGATGATGTGATTTACTTTCCACCTCAATCGGCCGACGATGATTGGAGTGAACTGGTGGATGGTTTTCACGCTCGGGGTGCTGATTTTCCTGATGTAGCGTGCATATTTGACGGTACACTTATCCGCACAAGAAGACCCAGCGATCAACAGGTAAATTGATAGGAAATTATGTATTTTTCAATGTTTATTGTGACGAGCTTGACCTGTTTGTTCGCAGGGATTTTATGATAAAGCGGTAAGCCGGCATACAATTGCCTGGCTGGTATTGACTACCGATACAAGTTTCGATACCTCGGCGTTTTCAGCGGTAGTAACTCGGACCAGTCCATGTGGAACCAATCCGAGGTTCTTGGCGCCCGTGCCAGAAGTCTGTGCCCCTGGAGTTAGCTGGTTGGGCGACGCTGGCTTCAAGTTGTGGCTATTTTTGATGGTACCCTTCGACGAACGTGGAGGCAGGCGGCTTACACGAAAGCAACGATGGTAAGGTTGATTTAAATACCAAATGTCAACACTAATTCTCAATTTGTATGCCGCGTGTACAGCTACAACTACCACCTTTCGCAGACCCGTATTCTAGTCGAGTGCGTTTTTGGGATAATTAAAGCTTGCTTCAAAGTGCTTCATGGCGTGACGGACCGACACGAACACAGCACAAATGCACGTATGATCTGCGCTGCCGCTGTGCTACACAACATGCTTATTGATATAGGAGATAGACAGTTTAAGAGTACGCGCGACGTTGAAGCCCAAAAGCAAGCAAGGCAAGAGGCAAGACAAGTCATGGCGGCATTCGATCAAAACTGGGAACGCACCCAACATGAAATTGACTTGGCAATACTTAAACACAACCAGTACGCAGACCGCTTCTATCAGAGCGATCAAGAGTAAAACAAACTAAGAGATTCTTTGAGCCATCTTCTTAGGAAGTGGTGTTTGAGTCGGTCTTCTTCGCCATCTCCTCGCAAAGTTGTTTCGTGACTTGGTGGAGGCCAACATTACTTTGTAGAAGCGATTCCGTGGTCACTTGCTGTTTTGCATTGGCCTCCTCAATAGACGACGTCAGCTTGTCGACAAGTTGTGTCACATCCACACTGCTTTGAGGTGCCTGACGACTCTCTGTAAGCACGCGCTCGATGGATTGAAATTCCGCCTGTAGAGTATCGCTGACTGTGTCTGTTGGCCGCTTCACACTTGTAATTTCGCTTTTCCTGCTGCGCTGTTTGCTTGCTTTAGCTTTTTCCTTAGCTATTTTACGAGCCTCGCTTGGCGTATCGGAACACTCGGCGTCGGACACATCGTTGTTGGCATCGCTCTCTCCACTACTAGGCACGTTGAGTTTAGTCGAAGTACCTGACTCAATTATTGCCTCTCCAGTGCATCCTGGACGAGAAGAAAATACGTCACACAACAGCGGCCACAACGCGGCCAGCTCAATGCCTAGGGTGTTGCGATAAGTTGGATGAATCTTCAATGGATCACAAGCCATTTTTTGGCTGAGCTGTCCAATGCAATAACGTCGTTGCCATCTTCACCCGATTGCTCGAGGGGAAAATCCAAAGACATTTCAGGATACTCGCGCTGTGGGGGTGGGCTGCTTTCATGATCATCACTGCTCTCATGGCCTTTATTCCCCGTGGCCAGCAAGCGAGTTCGCTTTGCTTTGAACGCCGCTCGAATACTGTTTATCTTGTTCTTGAACTGCTTCACAGTTACGCCACGTGGTCCTTCATCACCCCATGCATGTTCAGTCAACGCCCTTTGCTGGAATACATTGATTGTATCTTCCCACATTGCTCTCACAGCCTTCGTATCTGCATTTTTGCTAGCAAACTTTTTCACGATTTGGCTGTTCTTGAAACGTGCTTCAATAGCAAGAGCGGCTAGGTCAATCGTCCAGCGCATACTCTTCGGTTCCTCCGTCGTCAGCCCATCAGCAGATTTCTTTTTGCCTCTAGTTTTTTTATTATCTTGGTTGGATATTTCATAGTTGTGTCCGTGGGAACAGCGCTTGCCTCCATATTGTTGCTGATGGTTACCTCTGAAGCGCTGCTGGACAGGACAGACTTCATTTTGATGGCGTTGGACTTTGTGATCGTTGGTTCAGCGGCGTTCGACCTCAAACGAGTGGGCTTCGTGACCTTGGTCTTGGTTGTCTTCGTCCTGACACCCTTGGTCTCGGCGGTCAGGAGGGCGCCATCTCGTCTAGTCCTTTTGGGTGACGGCTCAGACAGTGACGGGCTGCGATGCGATGATGAAGCTGCAGCAATCTGATCCTCGCCCTCTGAGCTGAACTGTTCTTCGTACTGAGTGTAATAAAGCGGTAGACCCCGTGATGGTGGCGGCATAGATACTCCCGGTATGTAAGCCCAATCCATCAGCGGTGGTAATGTCGCGTGCATGCTTGCAATCTCCTCTGGTCGTATAGCGTGTCTTGAGGGCGCTGTCACGCTGGGGACAGTCGTTGGAGCGCTGTCCGAATGCGGTGACGGTGCCACTTGCTTCATCGTGACGAGTACCCTAGGGCAAGACACTACGACCCTGATCAAAAGGAAACTACTCATCTAACAGCATTTGTTCTGTATGCTATTTACTAGTTTGATATGAAAAAGTTGGCTCGCCAACTTCCAGCACGTTTGATCATCGAGACAACTTACTGTACCTACTTATTTCTGCACGGCAAGGTAAAGTCGTTATTGTTACTTTCAACAACAACTTATGTAGCAATGCTGTACTGGCATGCTTATCCCGACATTTATTCCTTGTTATCGCCCATGATAACCTATCTGGGCGATGGTAAACATCCGCTTTGGTGTTGCTAGCTTTATTTTCTAGACAACGATTACCCTCAGGTCGGCAAGAAAATGTGGTTATCTGAAAAATTCGCAGAAAGTTGTTAAGAAACTGGCCTCACTTGCTTTCTATGAATATTTTTTGTGTCGTGGCCACCCCATGGAGCCCTGAAAATGTAGCAGCCGCGTGTTAGAACGGCCATGCTTTCTCGAGATTCTCTTCGAAGTTGGCGTCAATGAACGGCACTGTGGCCTTGCCAAAATCCGTGGTATTCAGGGCCGTCCGCGCTTCCTCAGTGAGCTGTTCCCACATGATCAAATCTTGAGAGTTGCCGCGTATAATCGTCCAGTCCATGTATGGAGGACCAAACAACGCGCCCACACAATGATAAAAGTTCGGAGTTGAGTTGTAGATGGCAAACTTTGGAGCAGGCGCCGCGGTCTTGTACTTGAATTCACCGTGCGATGCTGATAGTCCTGTGATTGATGGGTTATCCAGTGCCGGGTTGTCAATCCACACGATGACATTCGCCCAGTCATGGC
Source organism: Phytophthora boehmeriae (assembly GCA_011947355.1). NCBI lineage: Eukaryota > Oomycota > Peronosporomycetes > Peronosporales > Peronosporaceae > Phytophthora > Phytophthora boehmeriae. The sequence goes on from JAAVTJ010000189.1 coordinate 30,404, forward strand.
GTCTGGTCGCGAAGGGTCCTGAAAACCCCTTGGGGAAATACCATGCGTACATGACGGCCCAGACATCGCTGTACCAAGCTGCTCGACCGTACACTTGCGGACCCAAGAGCGAGTCCTCACAGCCGGACCCAAGCTCAACCCCTTTCAACCCACCAGTGACTTCGCCTGCGGCATTAACAGCGGGGTACGAGTCACATCCACTGCGGATGAAGAGCTTTGGTTTGAACTTGACCGCAACCTTTTCCTAGACAGTAACGGGATCAGGCTGGGCGATCGGCTGGACCTTGTCGTGGTCGATGGAGACCGCACCACCGGCAAAAAATACCGCGGTGATAATGACGATTAGCGCTCGAAGCATGAGTCTTGTAGGGGTTATCGGAGCGACTCGAACCGCACAGGCGAATAGCGAGTTTGATCATCTAAAAATGTTTTTAGAATACCTGAAAACAGGATTTTAAAGCTAGAAATCGTTATTTTAATTTTGTTAGTGTGCTCTGTTGACCTATCATCTCCCCACATCTGCACGAAGTACCAGCCAGCACATTGCACCTGCAGGACACCGCCCGAAGCACGTCAAGATGTTCATGCTAAAGAAGAAGAAGCCGCAGGTGGACACCACCAAGCAGATGAAGGCTGTTGCCTGGGACCTGTCAACGATTGCGTTGGTCTTTGTGGGCATCCGTGCCGCCTCTGTCTTCCTCAACAAGGAGAACTAAGAAGACCGAGCAGAGCTTGGCTAACGAACCCGAACGACCAGCATAAAGGAGCGCACACTTCGCTGATGTAACTGACTGGTAAACGTGAAGGCTACAGGGCGACGACTACAGAGCGAAGGCGTCCGTGATGCGTCATTACTTCAGGCTACAGGCTTTCGAACATGTTTAGAGTGCTGTAGTGCGAGATTTGAGTATGGTATGCATGAATATATTCACTCGTCGAAGCTTTTAGCTCGGCTCCAATCTTCTATCGTCTGTTTACTCTGCTTCCTCCTCTTCCTCCTCCTCTGCATCGCCCTCACCCATTTCTTCATCCTCATCCACCTGTGTGAACGACTCCAATGCTAGGTTGCACTTCTCAGCCAAAACACCAAGTGCCTCCGGGACCAACTCTTCAGCCTTGATCATCCCCACAGACTCCACACTGAAGATGAAGTGGTCGCTCTGGCGACCAAGCTTGATCTTTTCGTTCCAGCCTGGCTCGCGGATGCAGTTCCGGCACATGGTGCATACTCGAGAGTCTTTTACGACGGCCGTGGGAACACCGCCCATGTCTTCAATATCGAATAGACCCAGTTGGCACTCCTCCACTAGACGCTTTGCCTCAGCGCCTTCAACTTTTTGCGTTAGCTCAACATGAGGCATCAAACGGTATGACGCGGTAGCTACGGGAGAGAACTTAGCGTGGTCCTTGCCTACACCTTTACGGCAGTGAGCCTCGAGTGCAATGCTCTGGCCAGGACGCAGCTTTGCGATCAGGATGTCTTCGTCTACGGGCCGAATAGAACCGAACCGCTCTTCTTGATTACCCTGCGGCACCCACTCCAGATCCCGCGCGTACACTGTACATAGCAAAGAAAAATGATCACGACAAAACATTAGAAGCATGCTCTTCGCCGTGTAGTCCACAACATATAGACACAAAAGCTACTCATACGCACCAGAAGCGTGCACTGCCTTGGTAGGGTCCTTCGGGTACTCCGGGTCGTATGTGCAAGTTACGTCAAGCTTGAAAACTATCGTGTTTTCATCTGTGGCTTCTGCCTCCTCGTGATCCGGGAAAGCCTGGAACTCACGAGGATCTACGTTGAGTGGCACAAGGCCTAGTCGGTGCGCAAGGACTTCGTCTTGGATAATTGACGAATTGTTCCAGATGTAGACGTGCTCAATGGCCATCGTAGGCACCTCAGCCAGCAGGATACGACGCAGCGCATTGGCAATAGCTGCATCCACGCCAATGAGGTCGAACACGATTTCCTCGTCCGTCAAACTCTGGATTTTGACCTTCACCTGACGCTTGGACTGCTCCACAAAGCTGTAGCTGCTCTCGCTCTCGACATCAGGCTGTACCATGCAACAACAGCGTCAGATTTAATGCTACCAACCGCATATTTTCTGCCAGTCGCTTTACCTGGTGCGGCGCATCCTGGCCCACGCGGATAATCTTCGAGGAGGAAGTCTTGGCCATGTTGTCTCTCTATCACCAATTGCCAGCAAGTCCCAATTGACACGACCTCGAACAGACACAGACCGAGCGCCAGCCATTCTGAAAAACCTCAAGAAAATGAAAAACCTCATTTGGGCTGATGCTCACCACAGGAATCGCTGCCAAGACAAGCAAAAATGGCATTTCACTAACTCAATGTTCACTCGTGGCAACATGCTTGCCACACCGGCGTGGCCATCAGTAACACACTCCTTTTGTTTTCTGTGCTGTATTTTTTCAAGTTTTCATGCCCTGCTTCTTGCTCGTCTCCCAATCTTCCCTCCTTTATTACTGCCTCGACGGATGGTCGCTCACTTCCTACTCGTGTGCAAGCCTGTTTGCCTTACTTACAGAGGTTGAAAAGCAAGGTCAGCCGCAGAGGTTCTCCTTCGTCTGGGCCGAGCAACAATCCAAAGCAGCAGTCTCCCTCTTCAGGCTCTTGCTCTACCAGTCCCTCGCGTCATGCCTGTCGAAATTTACTTGGTGTAGGTGATTTTCCGGGTCTTCAGCGGCGACCATTTCAGGCGCTTGTAGTAACCCGTCAGTGCGCACATCGCCAGCAGAGCGATGGTGACCTGCATGCCCATCTTCTTCCGCTCATCGTGCTCAGGCTCGGCAGCCCAAGCGAGGAAGACTGACACATCCTTAGCCATCTGCGACGTCGTGCACGGTGTGCCATCCTCGTACTCGATCTGGCCATCCTGTAGCTGGCGTTCCATGGCAATAGCACCTCCGCCGAAGTAAGGGTTGTAGTACAGACCAGGCAACAGCTCCGTTCCCTCAGGAGGGTCAACGTAGCCCGTCAGTAGCGCGAACAGGTAGTCCGGGCCGGCGTGACGCGCCTTGGTGATCAGCGAGAGATCAGGAGGGATAGCTCCGTTGTTGGCAGCAGCAGCAGCCTCGTCGTTCGCGTAAGGACGGGGAAGAGGGTCCGACAGTTTGCCAGGGCGGTCAAACATCTCGCCCTCGTCGTTGGGGCCGTCAATGACGTCGATGTCAGCAGCCATTTCCTTAAGCTCAGCCTCCGTGTGGGTCACACCGACCAGGTTACGGAAGCAGATGCGGTCCAGACTGTGGCAAGACGCACACACCTCGCGATACACCTGGTAACCACGACGCACACTGGCATAGTCGAACGAGGACAGCGGGCCCTGGTGGTCGAATCCGTAGTGCAGAGCCTCAATCTGGTCGCTGCTGAAGGCTGTGACGCCCGTCACTACCGAGCCTCCCAGAAGAGCGCCGGCTCCAACCTGCAAGCACAGAGAAGTCCCATAAGCAAGTGTCAGTCAATCGGATACAATGAATCGTTTTGGTGGTGCAGATGCTCGGAGGAACTGAACTAGCTCCGCTAAGGTTTCTTGTCCGTATCTAAACGGCCCATACGCAGTCTAAGGTAATCCATAAAGGCACGCTACGAACCTTGGCAGCGCGTTGCAGCAGCTTGGCGCGGTTCATCATCGTGCTCAACTCTCAAGTCACTCGGAAGCTTGGCTGTGTGTGTGTGAGTGTGGCGCAGCGAGTCCCCCAGCCGCACGGTGAAGGCCCTCAGCCGCACACCTGAAAAACCTCGGGTTTTCATCGAGGTTTTTGGTGGTCCAGAAGGACTTCTATGTGGTCCACAAATATCAAATGTGCGCTTTTTGCTCCTCCAACGCTCTCTTGGAGTTTGTATGCCCTCCTCCTCACTCTTCCCTGCGGCCAAGTGAAAATGGTAAGATTTCATTTACAGGATGGAGCCGCAAAACTCTGTATGTGGTAAGGACGTATGAGCACTAACCAACTGGTTTTGTGTGTATCATAGTCGGCGCTCTTTAGCCTCCAGGGGCTGCTCACTGTCATCCTGCTCTTCATCTGCACGTGCACCTACATCAAGATGAAGTTTCCCACGCTCTTCGACCGCGGCCAACTGCCAGGCAAGCACGAGGGTCTGGGCGGTCTCTGCTGGAAGGCCTCTCGCATAGGAGAGCGGAAAAGTCCCTATGTGGCGGGGGCGCTCGTCGTCATGGCGGTGCACACCCTTTTCTTCTCGTAGGTCAGTCTTAAAAGATCTCGTGGCAGTTCATGCCATTTTTCACGTTTGCTTTTCCAAATGGTTTCCGCTAACGACAAATCAACTTTGGCTGAAGACATCCCAGAGATCTGACTAAGAAACTCATGAAAGCACGACACACAACACATTTGATCGGTTGCCAAGCGGTCCCGCAGATAGAAATTCATGTCCAGTTCATTTGCATCGAGCGAGCATGTTCTAAAGATGCTACGGTACGGATTGCATTCTCCACCAGCTTAAAGACTCCTCAAAAGACACTTCGACACGCACGTTGCCGTCAATCTCACCAGCTTAATTGATATCAGCGGGATAAGAAACAGCAATGAAGCGGTCGCCGACGTCTTCAGGCAAACAAGATGTGCATCTAGTTCTTCTTGGGGGCGGCACCACCGCTCGTGCCCATGCCCATGACCGTCTTGAACGTGTCGTAGATCCACCACTGAGCACCCGTCAGCGTACCGATCATAATGATACGCGTGCCAAGACCCTTGGTGGCCAGGTTGACCAGACCAGTCTCGCTGGCGATCTGGCCAAAGCCCTTGCCCTTGTTCTCAGCCTTGCCCATGAGCGACACCACAGAGTCGGCCGGGTGCGACACGATGGCGCAAATGACACCAGCCAGGTAACCCGAAGCGAACGTAACACCAAGCTGCGTGCTCTTGGGGTACGAGCTCTTGGGCTCAGTGAACACGTACGTGTAGAAGGCCTCCACCACCTTCTCGAAGAAGAAGAACTTGGCCATGGTGTACGGAATCTGACGCGACCACAGGGGCACGAGCGAGCCGAACGGGAAACGAGTCTCGGCCGAGTTGGCCTTCATGGCAGCCACAGCCGCGCCGAACTCCACGGGGACGTGCCAGCGGGCGACGTCTGGACCTTCACCTTGACCATCTCCATGGGGCACAGGGCCATGTCGGCGAAGAACTCAGCCGAGGCGGAACCAGCCAGGTAGATGGCACCACGGTACTTGTACGCGTTCTCCTCGCCAGCAATGTTGCTGTAGAAGTCCTTGAAGTACTCGTAGAAGCCGAACTTGCACAGACCCTGGGCCGAGTAACCGAGGGCGGTCGGGGCCCAGCCCTTGAACAGAGCGCCAGCGCCCTCCTCCGAGGCGATGGTCTTGAGGCCAGGCAGAAGGCCGCCGTACTTGGCCGGGTTCACCTGCATGTTGCACTTGACCACATCCAGGGGGTGATGCCAGTGTGCGTCAGACCGCACGAGAGGACACCGCCGATCATGCACTTGCCGTAGTAGGCGTTGTCGTGGATGGGGTCGTGCGAGAGGCGAGCGTCCCACTTGGCAGCCGACGTGGCGAGCACGGAGGCCGGGCGGGCCTTGGGGGCGGCGATCGAAGGCACGGCCGGGCTCAGCGACGAGATCTGGGGGAAGAAAGCGCTCATGGCAAAGAAGACTGAGAGGTCGACGGGTGGATGGCGAATGAAGGGAAGGAGGGAGTCTGCGGCTGACAGAGCTCGTTTTCACCATTGCTATTTTTGAGGTTTTTTAAGGTCTATCTGAAGTAGCGATATGAAGTAAAATGAAACGCCCAGCCAATCTGAGAAAACGTCATGGGACTCAATGAAGTCGATGCTAGTGCTTCTTGGAAGCAGCGCCACCCGTCGTGCCCATGCCCATGGCCGTCTTGAACGTGTCGAAGATCCACCACTGAGCACCCGTCAGCGTGCCGATCATAATGATACGCGTGCCAAGACCCTTGGTGGCCAGGTTCCACATACCAGTCTCACTCACGATCCGGCCGAAGCTTTTGCCCTTGTTAGCGGGCTTCCCATGAGCGACACCACAGAGTCGGCCGGATGCGAAACAATAGCACAAATGATGCCAGCCAGGTAGCCAGACGCAAACGTGATACCGAGCTGTGTGCTCTTGGGGTACGAGCTCTTTGGTTCCGTGAACACGTGCGTGTAGAAGGCCTCCACTACCTTTTCGAAGAAGAAGAACTTAGCCATAGTGTACGGGATCTGGCGTGACCACAGAGGCACCAAAGAGCCGAACGGGAAGCGATTCTCCGGATTCGCCTTCATGGCTGCAATGGCCGGAGACAGCTTGACAGGGAATGTGCCAGCGGGTGACGTCTGGACCTTCACCTTGACCATCTCCATGGGGCACAACAATACGTCGGCGAAAAATTCAGCTGACGCTGAACCGGCTAGGTAGATAGCCCCGCGATACTTGTACGCATGCTCCTCCCCTACCATCGTCGAGTACATGTCCTTAAACACATCGTACAAGCCGAATTTGAACATGCCCTGCATCGAATAGCCGAAAGCCGTCGGAGCCCAGCCCTTGAACAGAGCACCAGCACCCTCTTCTGAAGCAATGGTCTTCATACCCGAAAACAAGCTTTTGTATTTGGCTGGATTCACCTGCATGTTGCACTTGACCACATCGAGCGGGGTGATGCCCGTGTGAGTGATTCCGCACGACAGAATGCCGCCGACCATGCATTTGCCGTAGAACGCATTGTCGTGAACGGGGTCATGCGAAAGACGCGCGTCCCACTTGGTTGCCGATGTGGCTAGAACCGAAGGACTCACCGAGAGGGTGGCAGTAGCAGGCGCTGCCCTTGGCACGGTAGTGCCGGGATTTAATATCGAAATCACCGGGAAGAACAAGCTCATTTCGGAAGCGAGCTGGTAGAGAATTGAGATCTTGGGTGCGGTGTCCACGGACAAATGGCGAATGGCCTGGTAACACGCACCTAGCTTGTTGTCCGCCCGCCAGGCCAGGATTCGTGGTCAAGGTCTTCCTGGTAGAACCTAGGTGCTTTACCCAACAATTATCCGTCAACATGCTTCTTTCTCAGCGGATTGCGCGCACCAAGCAGCCTGAAGTAACGAAATCAAGCATTCATGTTGTGGAGGTACCGTCGGCACTGCCGACTCGGCAATCCATTGCGAGATAAATGATGCCCGTTTCCGATGATCCTAATTTTGTTCAGGTGAACTGCGCAAGAAAAGTCAACAACAACTCCAGTAAAGGCAAAACTCCTCTGAACTACAGCTGGCCCCCAGCTTTCATTAACAACGAACCAGCGTGATGACCTCTCTATCTCGACTGCTTGTTGTCTGGACGATAGCAGTGGCAATGGCAAACTTGGTCCAAGCAGTGCAAACCAACGTGTCCAGTATCTGCTCTCCGTCTGACCCTGTTCCGCTGGTGGTGAAAGGTGCCATGACCTACGTCTGTGTCAATGTGAATGATAAATACCGAACGCTCTTCACTCCCGTGGTCGATAAATTCACCGTGCTACGCATCAGCGATTGTAAGTGCCTTAGGTGAAGTTACTAATCGTCTCTTGATACTAACAACTTTGTCGCTCTAACACGCAGCATGGAACGACACACGTATTGGTGCGAACCCATCCGGAGCCTTTCTTACCGTCTCAAGTCTCAAGTATCGCACGAACTACAAACTCTATTCATCAGCCACGACACGCCGCATTTCCCCATACATGACCGCCATCATTTCCGTGAAGAAGGGTGTCGTGCAAGGCGTGAGCTGGGATGAAGGCTGTTACTTCTGTGCGGCGGAAATGTGCGACTACAATCTGTACTCGAAGCCCGTGGAGACGGCAGTTGGGCGATTGAGTGGTCAGGGAAAAACGTGCTATAGCTTTGCAGGCAGCTGCTCTTCCAACTCTTCGGAAGTCGAAGTTGGAGATAGCAGCAATGCTGGAATCAATGAAACTAGCACCAACACAACCGCGCAGTGCGACATCACGGTCTACGTGGGTTGGACGGGCACAGACAAGAACGGAGATTACCTCGGTAGTGCATCGCTGCGGATGTCCCAATTCTCAAAGTACTCAATTGGTTCATTCTTCTCAAACATTGGTGCAAGTCTCTCTAAGCTGTCCCCGACAAGCCGAAGTGATGCTCAAAGCTAACCAGAAGCATTGCTATGCAGGTTAAACTGGAACTATTTCTCTGCTGCATTGTTTCTTTCAAGTTCGAGTCCAATAAAGATCGTACGTTGAATCTGACAGCATTCTTGCTTGCAAGTATTGAAATCTTATGGGAGCAAGTGTCTATACTCCTTCGAAGATGCCATCTATCGGTAGTCGTGAATCTGGCGATCGGTGCTGTCCTTGGTTAGCGCGGCGTCCAAGTTGTCCCACCACTGTGGAAGAAGGTTCGAGCCAATAAGGTGAAACCACGGTGACAGCTTCCGCTTGGAGTCGCTGAGAAGCTGGGGCAGATTGCCGCGAGCAACAAACTCCACTTGCTCCACTTCATTCGTGTTAACATTATCCAGCGAGACATCACCACGCGCGAACAGAATGTGATCCATTTCGTACTCGGTCCAGTTGGCATCAGAAGCAGCCTGCAGTACAAGAAAGCATTCAACACATTAATCTCCGCCTCTGTAGAACCACAACTGGACAACCAGCTTACCTTGTACATGACAGTGGACACATAGGCCAAGTCTTCAATCGCGAAAGTAGACGTCGGGATACCCAGCTCGTGCTCCAATTTGCGAATGGCGGCGCGCTTCACACCAACGCCGTCTTCGAGCTCTTCCTCTGTAAACAGTGGATGGCTATAAATGCACAACAGCAAGTCAATCACCACCGTGTCTGACACCAAACACAGCAACCTACCTGCAGCAAGTGTTGGCCCAGTAGCCAGGAAATGTGATCTTCTCCCTTGCACGCTTCTGGATTAGCAGCTCATTCTTCGAGTTGAAAACGAACACGCTGAAAGCGCGATGTAGCACGCCGTCGTGGATATGAGCTGCCAGCATTTACATCGTCAATCAGTCATTTCCCGCTTATGTGGGCTGTTAAATGCATGACAAAAGCAGAAAACTGTTTTTTATTCTTACCATCTTTCTTGCTAATGGGACCGAGCACGGCATCCCTCTCGTCCACCCGCACGATCTGCTCCTTCATGAACTGCAGCTGCTCCGCATCGGCGCCTGCCGTTAGCTCCTCGAACGTCACCCGTCCCGCGGAGCTGAAGCCTGCTGCGCTGCCGCGGATCGCTGCTCCAATCGCACCACACGCGCGCACGTTTGCCAGCACCATGACGTGTCTTTCGTGTTGCAAATTCACCACTGGTTAGCACCTTTTATTTATTGAAAGACAGATTGAACCAAAAGCGCCTCGTTATTATAGGTCAAGTTAATTACGCAGGACCGCGCTGCGCCCGACAGACACAGAGGAGAACTAACTACACGTGTAGATACGCACCAGCAGCTTCCCTAAATCTCCGTTGCAACTGCGCTACATCTGCCATCGGCTCTTCGCGCTCTCCACTGCGGTGGAGGTCGAGTCCACGGCCATCAACAAAAAAACTTGTGTCTATCCATCCAGGACGCGGAACCTACTTGTGCCTACATGCTCTTTTCCTTGTCGCTTGGTGGTGCTCCTTCCTCCGGGTCTTTGGTTTCTAACGCCTCTTTCGCCCGGAAAATCTTGGATTGCAAGTAGAAGGAGCCGCCCTTGGCTGGGTCGTTGGCCTCAAAGTACCTTGTAAACTGCTTCTGGATCTCCTCGCTCGAAGGTGCTGGTCCACTCGTAGGAAAGTTGAGAACCTCAAGTGCCTGCTGCTTGGACATTTTGTTCTTGCGCACGACCGTCTTGGCCGCCATGGCGCCGGCGTTGCCCGAGCGCGCGTTGTGTACAGCCTGCTGGTAGGCCTGCACGAAAGCCTTGGACACGATACCTGCGCCCATGACCACCACTTGGGCGACAATTCGGCCTAGAGGTCCCGACATGCTTGTCCTGTGCTGTGTTCGTTCTTGTCCGCTGGTTCAGACAGCGTGCGTAAAATGTGTTCTGAGAGGTTTGACGGGTGAAGGTGTTATGCTTATATGCAGATTATACTGTTCTAGAATTATACCTCTCTATAACGACAACCCTATATAAGGACAACTCCCGTCGATTCCCGGAAGTAATCACCTCTGACTTTTTGACAAGCAAAATCGATCGCATTCCAAAGCTGCTTTTGACTCACACAAGTACTAGAGCTGGCCGTGCATCAGCACGCGGATGTAGCAAGTTTTAAACCCTCCCAGTTCACGGCTTTCATTCGAGCCGTCCCAAATCATCCGCTGGGCCTCGCTCTGCAGACACGCTAGTTGTCTCGACGATGGCACAACAATAAGGTGAACTTGCAGGCACTCGATTCATGCACACTATCAGATCTGACGCACTAGACGTGTCGCTGTTGCTCCTTCCTTCCGCCGGAAGTTCTGGAGACTGCGTTCGCGGTATTGAGCAAGCCTTGCAGGTGCCTGGTCGACCAATAGTCGGTGGTGAATCCCGGATCGTCTGGTTCCTCGCAGACCGCGAGCAAGTTCAGCTCGTCCGTCAACCTCTGCCTTGTCGTCGATCGATAAGTGCTGGCGCTCGTCTTCGCACGGCGGTTCCTCAGTGCGCGGCAACCTTCACGTGTGCAGCTCGGTCGTCTTCTTCGCGATCCTTGCTTTTCTATCCTGTTGACTCAGGAAGCAGAGCGCACGCAGTAGTTTTGCACCGCCATCTGCCGGTGCCACGAAGGTCTTGTTGCTGTCCATTCTACTGGCGAGGCTTATTTTTTCAGGCGGCCCGAACGAAATCGACTTTAGTCGATTCACTTGACGCCGAGAATCGAATCGACGCGCACTAAACTGCTGCAACGCATTCCGACCCGGAAAGGCATCGTTACAATGCTGGCGCCATGATGCCCGAGCCTGGCGATCGTATAACTTGCAAGCTGGTAGTAACAAGCAGTAACTTGCTGCCATGGTGCTGTAGCAAGTTTCATGAAACATTTTTCGTGAGCACCCCATCGTATCTTCTGCGAAATCACGTTGCGCTGTGCAGAGCACATTCGTCGAAGGCGCAGAGCATCATCGAAGGAAAGGGTCACAGAGATGTGCAGTCGAGGGGCAACCAAAAATGGTTGCCCAGTGTGAGTGCCTGCATAAATCACAAGTCGCAGAGATTTTCACTGCCTTCAGTGCAAATGCAGAGCTGCACTACAGCACTCTTTCCTCGGTGGGGGCAGAGGTTAGCCATGTGCACATGGCATTGTGCTTGGGGCAGTCCATGTGGTGAACATGTCTCCATCCTTGTCGATGGATCGCTATCACCTGCGATCCATAATAAATAGTGCTGTTCCACGATCTTCGATTGGTCAAAACAAGGGACGTGCGATTTATTAGGCAAAGATTGGCAATTCGTAAGCCTAGACGCTAGCACAACTAAAGAGTCTTGATCGAAGACTGTCAAGTGGATTCATTTGTGGCGCTCAAGCCTGCTGAAAGCATGCCAACTTATCTCATTTAGCCTCATCTCAAGTCAAGATGCACTTATTGTGAAATGGAGCAGAGTAGCCACTTCAAAAACGGAGATCATACAAACCGCAAGTCACGTCGAGGTAGAAGATACAGGCGGCAGTTCCCGCGATGGCCCTCTTTGGGTTCTGTCTCCCTCAGAGCAGCATTCGCCAGCACTTGCCCAGGCGGTGACGACGGACTAAGAAACAGATCGATAACAACCAAAACGTCTGTGGCCATTTTCTAATTGACTCGAGGATCGAAATTGCAGGGCAGCTTGCTCGTCTCATGGTGTTCACCGAGTTCACGACGCTGGTGCGGTCCCAGTGGCTGCTGCTGCGCGGCGCGTTCGACTCCGAAGGCCACGAAAGACGCGTGCAGGAGCGACTAGACAAGAAGCAAGCCAAGCAACAGCAGAAGGCGGCACGCAGGGCGGCCCGACAGGCCCGCCGAGCGCATCGAAAGCAGCCTCCCCGATGATCATCGTCGAGCCAGCAGAGCCGCCAAAGCCCCGTTACAGCCGACCGGGGTCTGTCTGTCCCCGTGGGGGCAAGTGGCCTCGCGTGGGCACAAACCACAGAGGCCTTGGCGCAGGTCAGCGGAAATGACGACGGCGCTAGGTTTTCCAAAGTGAGTCAAATGGGGAAGGACGGGACACACCACAGGTCCCTCAGGACGCAAGTTCAGAATATGTCGACCAACTCCATGAGGAAAACGCAGAGGCGGCCACCTCGGCCGATGTCTTGACTCAGTTACCGATGGAGCTATCCTTTGAGTTAGATGCGCAACTAGAGCAAAAGCAGCGTGAGTTTTACGATTCACTTGGGGGATACAGCACGGTCGACGAGGAGGACGACGAACTACACGAGCTGCATGAGCAGCTGGATATGGACAGAGGCATCCGTGAGACGAAGCTCCCTGCCAAGTGGACCGTGGTGGGCATAAAGAAGGCAATTGGAGCTCAACCAAAGGAGGGAGCATTCCTTAAGTTATCGGAGGCGCCGGAAGAGGAGGAAGATGCTAGTCTCAGTGCAGATACGCCGCTGGTTGCCTCTGGTAAAAATCCTAGAGTCAAGTCGCTTTCAAATTCCGAGGAGCTAGTAGAGACGGAACCTGAGGACGATGATGTGGATCTGCGCGACAGCGACTCGTTGGACAGCTACAGCACTTTTGATGTATTGGAGGCGCGAGATGTACTTGTTGTTGATCACGAACTCGATGGATCGCGCCCACCACCTATTTCATTCCGTAGCTGTGCTGACCCGGAAGTACCCACTGAAGAACTTGAAGTGAAGGCCGATACCAGTTTTGCCGAACGTGGTCCTGAACTAAAGACGAAAGTTGAAGTCGAGGAGAAGAGCACTATCAATGATATGCTTACGATCGATCTTAACGACGACCGAATTCCTGGAGTGTCAGCGTCTTTGGAAGAACTGGAGGAGCTACCAATGATACACACCCATGTTGCTGAAAGTGAGGTAATGGAGGGTGGTGATTCGCTCGATCTCGTCGACAAGCTGCGATCGGAAGAAATAACTAAGGCAGAGTGTGAAGAAGGTGTGACGGCTAATGAAGCCGTCGAAGAAATTATTGAAGAAATGGTGCAAAAGAAAGCTGAGGTTGCAGAGGAGATGCATCCCACCGATGAAGACATGTTTGGCCAACCGACAAGCCTGCCAGCCTCGCCTGTCCAGATGCCACTGACAGTATGCGTTGCAACTCCGGGCCTTTACTCTCCAGGATCGGTGGACGAATATGCTTGTGCAATCTATGAAAACCTTCGCGCAAGAGAGCACCGGTACCACGTTACAGAGGACATTTACAACGATCAGAAGAGTGTGAGCCCCAAGATGCGTTCAGTGCTTGTGGACTGGCTGGTTGAAGTGCACCAGCGCTTTGAGCTCGAGGCGCAGACTTTGTATCTGACAATTAATTACGTCGACAGGTATTTGGCGCAAGCGCCTGTGTCGCCACAACGCTTCCAGTTAATCGGAGTGGCGGCGCTTCTGATTGCTTCCAAGTTCGAGGAGATCTATCCGTGTGATATGGACGATTTGCTGTACATTTGCGAGCGGTCATACTCAAAGGCTGACTTGGTTGAGTGCGAGAGGTCCATGCTTAACGTCTTCAAGTTCAATCTAGCCGTACCGACTGCCAGCAGTTTTCTGAGCTACTACGTAGATCACTTTGAGGATGATGAGCTCGTCGGTCAACTGGCCAACTACTTCTCCGAGCGCTCATTACTGGACTTCGCATTCGGGGCTACGTACGAGCCATCGATTGTCGCGTGTTCGTGCCTACTTGCAGCTTACAGCTATGTCGAGAACCAAACACCAGCACTCGTGTGGAACTACCGTCTGGTGGAGCTTACGGGGTATGCCGTGGAGGCGATCTTGCCATGCACTCGTGACCTATGGCCAATCCTGATTCAACAGAGTGATCTGGTCGCCGTTGCGACCAAGTACAGTGCCAAAGAACTTGGTGAGGTAGCGCACTTGCCGCTTGAAGACCTTGAAGCGCTGCTATGACTCGCAAGGCTGTTATTAATTGTAGATATCGTAGGACATCCACCTCGCATTAGAACTAAATATTTTCAACAAATGAATATAAGTACATCAGCACCATCCGCTTGACCCGCAACGATTACAGACAGCGTTAGAATTTTGCATTTATATTGGCTTGCTCTCGGCAGCGTTTCAACAGGAATGAATCGATGATGGAGCCCATGGCTCATTGCCTAGAATCCGTTGCTTGCCGCTTCACCAAAGAGTTCGTCGATGACCTCGTAGTTGATTCTTCGGCTCTTTAATTTCTGTAGACGAAACGAATGGTGACGTGGTCAGCTATGATAATCAGTATAGGATGGCGAAGCACGGTGAACGCTCACATAAATGGCGTGCTGGGCGGTGTCCGGGGGCGGCGCATTCACATCAGGTGCCTTTTTCCTCCTTTTTTCTTCGGTGCGTCGGGCGCTGACAAGCCGAGTAAGCGCTTTTGCTCCTGTAATGATAGATCATTCACAAAACAATGTAAGATGACCACCATGAGCCTCGTGTTCTATCCATCCTTGTATCTGTCGCACCTGCTCCTGAATGAAATCCTTGTTCATCTTCTCCCACAACAACTTCTTCTTCTCTGCCTCTTCTCGTGTCAGCAACAATGAATTGATTTCATCATCGTCTAAGTCCGAGAATGTGTCTGCTTCCGCTTCCTTGGTATCCTCATCCGCTTCATCCTTCCTTTCCGCACTTGGCTTGTTCTCATCCTCTTCGGCACCTTCTTCGTGTTCATCAATCTCGCTACTTGACCTTGATCTCCTCCTATTCTCACGCCCGTTATTGTTATCAGCTAGACCGTGTGATCTCCTTATCCTTTCCGCCGTTAAATCTGTCTCCTCGTCTAATGATGTAGTCGTGCTAGTGGTTGTGCTGTGTTCAGTTTCGCCATTCACCTCCTCCGCATTCTTTTCAGCTGCTTTCGCAGCAGTGCTGTCTTCCTCTAATGCTAATGTGAGGTCGCGCTCGATAGTCTTGTAAAAATTCGCCTCCTCACGCTTGCGCATGATATAACGAGCCGATTTTTGCGAACACGCAGCAACACCTCTTGTGCTGCTAACCGACTTGCGCGATTCACGATCTGATCGTTAGCGTTATCAAAACCGTAGTCAATGTCCTCATCATCGTCATTGTCACCTGCTTCGCCGTTGCCGTCGCCTTTAGCGCCAACGATCGAGTTGCCGTTGCCTAGTAGCGCATCTGTCTGTTTTTTTCTATAGTAAGGGTCACCACTAAGGAATCGCGACATTTCCTCGTCCTTCATACAATTTGCTTTCGTGTTCAGCATGCCTTTAGCCAGCACGGCGTCACCTTCTTCCCCGTCTTCGCTCTCATCCTCAAGTCTTCGTTTTCCTCTTGTCAATCGTTTCCGTCCTTTCTCCTCCAGCGGCAGTCTCTCCGATTCCAACAGCAGCATTTCCATAACTTCCTTTTCACGGTGGCGCTGGAAACTAGGCGGGTCGCATTCCACACGTGACATTTCAAGCTTGCCGACCTGGTCATACGTAAGCTGCGCCGTCGGGGTAAGAGAAAACTCATACAGTCGCTGCTTCAATGTGCGTTCTCCAATGTTGACGACATCCATAACGTCGTGTAGACTGCACATGACTGACTGTGATCGCGCTGCAATTAGCAGTGCAGCACCGCAAATACCCGAAGGACGTCGACCTGTTTCAATCCAGTCGCGTTTCATCGTCGCCACGAGACGCAGCGCCGTCGTAGCAATACTATGGGTCTTACCAGCAAAATTCAGCTGCGACGCAAAGCGATGGATGTAGAGCGACGGATCAATGAGCGGGAGGTGAATCTGCAGCAGCTTGCAGAATTTGAGGAAGACGCCACCCAGCACATACACGTTGATCTGCAGTTTGTCCGAAAAATCAATAAGCAAGTGTGGAGAGCGTTCACGGCGACAAACGATGTAGAGACAAGCAGCGATGACTGTCTGCGCCTTGCGACCGTGAGTGAAGTTGCGTTGCAGCGCCAGGGCGAAGAGACGGAAGGCAGAGTCCACGTAGTGGTCTCCGAGTCGCAGCATGCCAGCGATCTGGCGGATCTTCTTCTTGCCATTTGCCAGTGTATTGGCTCGCGACTCGAGTCCGTAGTTGCGTCCACTCGTTCCGATGTTGCCGTAGGACTTGGAGGCCGATGCAGACACGAACTGACCCACGACAGAGTGCGCGCCACCGCCAGACTCCTGAAACTCGATGGACGACACGATGTTGTTCTCCTCCAGAATGGTACCGCAGCTCACACACACAGCCTCACCGCTCACGTCTACCACGTCGATCTCCGTGCAGGAGCACGTCGGGCAGATGCTGCTCGCCATGGCTGCAGACGTCCACTGCTACTGTCAACTGTGGGCGTTGTTGCGAGTGGATGGACAAAATGGAGGCGGTAAAAAGTGGGCCTAGCCATGGAACTGTCCTGACTTGATAAAGTCCGAATATCAATTTCCACAGGTTTAAGGTGCTGTACACTAAACCCCCTCGTGACCGCACATTAGCTGGAGGAAAGCTTGCAGCGTGTTGCTTTTAACCACTGCCGCCGACGCCGACTTCCGCCGACCCAGTCGCTTACGTTTAGTTCGCCATGGCCACGCCCAACTTCCACGCGCCTAACCAGGAGATGCCGCCTCCGGGCGGCTTCAAGCCCGTCAAGTTTGTCAAGAACAACCCGGCCACTCGTGGACCACCGGGATGGTCGCTCTTCCTCGGAACGTTCGTGGTGACGTCCATTGGCTTTTACCTCGTGGGACAACACAACAAACACCACCGCGAAGTGGCAAAGAGGAGCGCGAGAACCGCATCGCGCTGCTTCCGTTCCTCCAGGCGGAGGCTGACGTGGAGTACCTAGCCCAGGAGAAACACATCCTCGAGAAGGAGCGCCAGATCATGAAGAGCGTGCCTGGGTGGGTGGCTGGTGAGTCGCCCTACCACTCGAGCCGCTACCAGGCGCCGATCTGGGCGCAGAAGAAGTAAATGGACGGAGTAACAGACAGGAGCAGAGGCGGTGGAGAACTGTAACAAGACCATGTCAAGGAAATACATACATCGCGCTCGCTTCAGACGACTTGGATATGATCAGAAAGACAAATGTCTTCAGTGTGTTTTGTATGCGGTGAGACTGATTTTGCTGTTGAGTCGAGTTGAAAGCGACGTGAGAGTGTGTCCTTCAGAGCCAAGAGCTGTCTTGCATTCTAGCACGGGACTAACTGCAGGTGCTGCATACTTATGCTTACAACAAGCTTCGTTCAACTTGCTGCAGTCAGGTTACAGCCCATCGTCCATCTCATCTTCAATTTCCTTCGCGAGCTCTTCTTCCTGCTTTTCGCGTTCAAGACGCTCCTCAGCACTCTCCAAATCCTTCTTGTAGGCGTCCGGCGGGTACCGCATGCCCTTGACAGCCTCGTTGTGAACGTCCAAGCAGAAAGTAATACGCCTCTGGAACGCAGTCTGCGGGTCATTCGTGGTGTACACATTGGAGGCGGTTGGGCTAGCCATGGAACTGTCCTCTTGATAAAGTCCGAATATCAATTTCCACAGGTTTAAGGTGCTGTACACTAAACCCCTCGTGACCGCACATTAGCTGGAGGAAAGCTTGCAGCGTGTTGCTTTTAACCACTGCCGCCGACGCCGACTTCCGCCGACCCAGTCGCTTACGTTTAGTTCGCCATGGCCACGCCCAACTTCCACGCGCCTAACCAGGAGATGCCGCCTCCGGGCGGCTTCAAGCCGTCAAGTTTGTCAAGAACAACCCGGCCACTCGTGGACCACCGGGATGGTCGCTCTTCCTCGGAACGTTCGTGGTGACGTCCATTGGCTTTTACCTCGTGGGACAACACAACAAACACCACCGCGAAGTGGCAAAGAGGAGCGCGAGAACCGCATCGCGCTGCTTCCGTTCCTCCAGGCGGAGGCTGACGTGGAGTACCTAGCCCAGGAGAAACACATCCTCGAGAAGGAGCGCCAGATCATGAAGAGCGTGCCTGGGTGGGTGGCTGGTGAGTCGCCCTACCACTCGAGCCGCTACCAGGCGCCGATCTGGGCGCAGAAGAAGTAAATGGACGGAGTAACAGACAGGAGCAGAGGCGGTGGAGAACTGTAACAAGACCATGTCAAGGAAATACATACATCGCGCTCGCTTCAGACGACTTGGATATGATCAGAAAGACAAATGTCTTCAGTGTGTTTTGTATGCGGTGAGACTGATTTTGCTGTTGAGTCGAGTTGAAAGCGACGTGAGAGTGTGTCCTTCAGAGCCAAGAGCTGTCTTGCATTCTAGCACGGGACTAACTGCAGGTGCTGCATACTTATGCTTACAACAAGCTTCGTTCAACTTGCTGCAGTCAGGTTACAGCCCATCGTCCATCTCATCTTCAATTTCCTTCGCGAGCTCTTCTTCCTGCTTTTCGCGTTCAAGACGCTCCTCAGCACTCTCCAAATCCTTCTTGTAGGCGTCCGGCGGGTACCGCATGCCCTTGACAGCCTCGTTGTGAACGTCCAAGCAGAAAGTAATACGCCTCTGGAACGCAGTCTGCGGGTCATTCGTGGTGTACACATTCACCGTTTCCTTGAGCTGCAGCCAGCCATTCTCGTGGTCAATTACGGCATCAATGACGCCGTCACGAATCGCCTTGGCACACACGAACTCGGCGTTCTGCGCATTCTCCAAAGCGAGTTTTTCACAAATGTCCGTGAACAAGATCCGCGAGTACGACGTGCTGATCTTGCGCAAACCCGTCTTGATGACGTTGTGGCGCAGGCTGTAACAGTAAATTGCAGCGGGTCGTTATAACTCAGAAAACGAAACAAAACGCACATCAGTCAAAGCTCACCGAAGGATCAGCGTGTAGGTGTTATCGGCCTTGAAGACTGCTCCATACTGCGTCAACACCGTGTTGAAGTCTTCCAGATTGCCCACGCGGACAGCCTACGTAACAACAGACTGACATTAGCTGTTATGAACATATACCAAACCTCGGCGAGAGCGAGCGTACATTGGTTAGCTGCAGATATGGTGCCAAAGCCTTGCGCAGCTCGTCCTGGTTGAACACGTTGCGCTCAGGTACCTCACCCATCAGCAGCTGCACGATAATGGCGAGCTTGTGCACCGTACGTCGAAATCCAAAGGCCGTGTTAGCCGGGGCCTTACGAATGGACTGCATCAGCTTCGTGTACGACTCCGTGTACTCAAGTTGCACAGCCTGGATCTTGCCCACATAGTACAGGTAACGCACAAACTGGTTGTTCGACACAGTCTCGGGAATGTTGTCTTGCTCACAAACTTGTAAGCTTGCTCATACAGGTTGTCCTTCAGGTAGTTGCGCAGCAGCAAGTTCACCAGTGTAGCCTGACCAGCCTCGTCGTAGCGCAAGCAAGACGTACGGTGCGCAGATAGCAGTGTTTTGCGGATAGTCGGGAGGTCGTGGCCGAACTGCTCGTGGATGTTCGAGTAGTAGGTGAACACCTTGGCCTGGAACAGATCCAGCGTGCGGCGATTAAACTGTTGGCAGCGTGCGACCACCTTATCCACCGTGTCGAGAGCCTCAGCTGCCATCTTGTACTTCATCAACGCCGCCAGCACGTACAGGAAGAGGTAGATCTCGACTTCAATGAGGTCGACAACAGGCAGCACAACTGTCACAGGGGCTGCAGCAGGGGCCTCCACTTCGGGCGACGCGTCTGTCATCTCCACATCCTTTGTATCCACTTGCACCTTTGTTGAGATCTTGTCCAGCAGTGCCAACAGCGCCGCCTTGGACGGGTTCTGCTCCGGCAGCAATTGTTTCACCGCCTGCTGCAGCTGCGTCACTGAAAGCGTTTTACGGAGCTTACTGGTGGTGCGCAAAATGCGTGGGATCTTCTCCTTGGCGTTGGTCTTGACCACAGATTCCAGTAGCGAGATCGTGCGCTTCAATTCTGTCATGAACACATTTCAAGTTACGAACTGCCATTGTTGTTGGGGAGATCGCGTGCTCGCTAACCTTCATAGACTAGTGCTTCTTCCGCCGCCACCTCCTTCGAGCTGGACAGACGCGCTGTGTACGCAGGCGTCTGCGAGAATGTGGACTGTGCGCTCATGGGTGTCCTTGAGAGATCGGGGAAGCGATTGAGCGAATTTGAGCGCCGTTTTTTGGATCTTTTTCCAGGGGGACAAAGCATATAAGAACAACTTGTATAAGAACATCTAAAGTTCGCTCGTATTTCAAATCCGCACTTTAAAGCCGTACTTTGCCGTTCACCTTAAAAGCGCTAAGGTGTTGAATCATTTTGTATCGGTAAGTTATCACCTTAGCGCTAACAAATAAAACCGTCTTAAGTACGCTGAAAACGACGATATAAACCGAACTTTGACAATAGACGCGAACTTTACCAATCCAAAACGAACTTAGCGAATGTAAAAACAGATTGAATTTTTAAAAACAGAACCGCACTTTGGGATAAGTTCGGTCAAAATTCTTAAACGACTGTATTTTAGGAATTCAAAATATGAGTTTAATTTCGCGACGTCCATATTCGTCCTTATCGTATGGGCTCACTCAGATCTTGATCGGGCGGTCAACTGCAGCTACTACGCCGATCACCTCAACAGTCTTCTAAAAACGGACCACAGCAAACGCCGGCCCACAGCAAACGCCGGCCCACAGCAAACGCCGGCCCACAGCAAACCCCGGCCCACAGCAAACCTTGGCCCACAGCAAACGCCGGCCAAGCTGGATGGGCCGCCAAGCGAGCTGGATAATGGTGATACGCTTCCATTTAATAGTTCTCGCTTTCAGACCGCCAGGCCGGACGATGAGAGCAGGCACCAGACGCGCCGGCCATGGCACCCTTGTAGTGTTCGCTACGCGGACACTGCTTGTCGAGAGGCACGTGTGTCATGCGAGAGCCAGGAAAGGCGCTCACTACGCTGTGTGTAGAGCTGTAAAGGGGTAGAAGAGCGCTGGGCGTCGAGGAGGTCAGCTGTAGCGTGCGTGGCAAAAAGTCTTCGACAGCTGTGAGATTTGAACTCACGCGGGTTACCCCAATAGATTTCTAGTCTATCGCCTTAACCACTCGGCCAAGCTGTCGTTGAAATATAACATAAAACCCTCTTCTCGCCACATTCAGCGTCTCTCCCATATTTACGCGCCCCCAGCACCACGTGCACCACGTGCACCAACATGCTCAGTCGCTGACAAAAACCTCCGGTTGCGCGCCCAGGCGACGGCTTGCGCTGCCCACTGGTTTCTTCGCCGCCACACAACAGAGCAAATACCAAATAATGCCAAATTACCCAGCACCAGGTTTGGGTTTGTATCAAGACCTCGGTCCACAGATCCCATGCTTGCTCTTGCAATACCCACGGGTACTTGGCCGCAGACCAGATAGCGTACCACAACCCGGTATGTGGATAACCGGCTGCTGGCTCACGGTGCTGTACCGAATCATCGTCGGGCTCACGGTGCCAGCTTGCTCTGTCGTGTGGCGGCGATACGGACGAGCTTCGTCCAATAGAGTGGCCAAGTGGACTGGCACGTGGGCTGCGACAACAGCGTGGGGACGAGAGGCAAAGAAGTGGCAGATCCAGCACGTGGAGATGAGAGTGGCAAAAGGATAAGAAGATATCGGAGGAGGGGATCGAACCCTCGATCTTGAGCGTGTTAAGCTCACGTCCTAACCACTAGACGACACCGACACTCGAAATCCAACATTCCCAAACCAAATCGCAAACATGTTCGACGTCGACTTCACACCACGCGCAGAGCCAATGCCTGCCGCGGACGCCGTTCGGGTCGCCTCAGATAGGCATGCTACCTTCTATCGAGGCGCGCGTCCCGCCAGGTGCACCAACATAGCAAGGATACCAGTGCGCTTATTGTCACCCGTGCTGGGCTGTTGCCGCTCTTGCGCGCACGTAGGCCCACACGGCCCAGGCGCCACGATGGACAACATCCAGCTAGCCACGTCACAAATCAAAGCCCGTCGCGACGTCCTTATCGTATGGGCTCACTCAGATCTTGATCGGGCGGTCAACTGCAGCTACTACGCCGATCACCTCAACAGTCTTCTAAAAACGGCCCACAGCAAACGCCGGCCCACAGCAAACGCCGGCCCACAGCAAACCTTGGCCCCCAGCAAACGCCGGCCAAGCTGGATGGGCCGCCAAGCGAGCTGGATAATGGTGATACGCTTCCATTTAATAGTTCTCGCTTTCAGACCGCCAGGCCGGACGATGAGAGCAGGCACCAGACGCGCCGGCCATGGCACCCTTGTAGTGTTCGCTACGCGGACACTGCTTGTCGAGAGGCACGTGTGTCATGCGAGAGCCAGGAAAGGCGCTCACTACGCTGTGTGTAGAGCTGTAAAGGGGTAGAAGAGCGCTGGGCGTCGAGGAGGTCAGCTGTAGCGTGCGTGGCAAAAAGTCTTCGACAGCTGTGAGATTTGAACTCACGCGGGTTACCCCAATAGATTTCTAGTCTATCGCCTTAACCACTCGGCCAAGCTGTCGTTGAAATATAACATAAAACCCTCTTCTCGCCACATTCAGCGTCTCTCCCATATTTACGCGCCCCCAGCACCACGTGCACCACGTGCACCAACATGCTCAGTCGCTGACAAAAACCTCCGGTTGCGCGCCCAGGCGACGGCTTGCGCTGCCCGCTGGTTTCTTCGCCGCCACACAACAGAGCAAATACCAAATAATGCCAAATTACCCAGCACCAGGTTTGGGTTTGTATCAAGACCTCGGTCCACAGATCCCATGCTTGCTCTTGCAATACCCACGGGTACTTGGCCGCAGACCAGATAGCGTACCACAACCCGGTATGTGGATAACCGGCTGCTGGCTCACGGTGCTGTACCGAATCATCGTCGGGCTCACGGTGCCAGCTTGCTCTGTCGTGTGGCGGCGATACGGACGAGCTTCGTCCAATAGAGTGGCCAAGTGGACTGGCACGTGGGCTGCGACAACAGCGTGGGGACGAGAGGCAAAGAAGTGGCAGATCCAGCACGTGGAGATGAGAGTGGCAAAAGGATAAGAAGATATCGGAGGAGGGGATCGAACCCTCGATCTTGAGCGTGTTAAGCTCACGTCCTAACCACTAGACGACACCGACACTCGAAATCCAACATTCCCAAACCAAATCGCAAACATGTTCGACGTCGACTTCACACCACGCGCAGAGCCAATGCCTGCCGCGGACGCCGTTCGGGTCGCCTCAGATAGGCATGCTACCTTCTATCGAGGCGCGCGTCCCGCCAGGTGCACCAACATAGCAAGGATACCAGTGCGCTTATTGTCACCCGTGCTGGGCTGTTGCCGCTCTTGCGCGCACGTAGGCCCACACGGCCCAGGCGCCACGATGGACAACATCCAGCTAGCCACGTCACAAATCAAAGCCCGTCGCGACGTCCTTATCGTATGGGCTCACTCAGATCTTGATCGGGCGGTCAACTGCAGCTACTACGCCGATCACCTCAACAGTCTTCTAAAAACGGACCACAGCAAACGCCGGCCCACAGCAAACGCCGGCCCACAGCAAACCTTGGCCCCCAGCAAACGCCGGCCAAGCTGGATGGGCCGCCAAGCGAGCTGGATAATGGTGATACGCTTCCATTTAATAGTTCTCGCTTTCAGACCGCCAGGCCGGACGATGAGAGCAGGCACCAGACGCGCCGGCCATGGCACCCTTGTAGTGTTCGCTACGCGGACACTGCTTGTCGAGAGGCACGTGTGTCATGCGAGAGCCAGGAAAGGCGCTCACTACGCTGTGTGTAGAGCTGTAAAGGGTAGAAGAGCGCTGGGCGTCGAGGAGGTCAGCTGTAGCGTGCGTGGCAAAAAGTCTTCGACAGCTGTGAGATTTGAACTCACGCGGGTTACCCCAATAGATTTCTAGTCTATCGCCTTAACCACTCGGCCAAGCTGTCGTTGAAATATAACATAAAACCCGCTTCTCGCCACATTCAGCGTCTCTCCCATATTTACGCGCCCCCAGCACCACGTGCACCACGTGCACCAACATGCTCAGTCGCTGACAAAAACCTCCGGTTGCGCGCCCAGGCGACGGCTTGCGCTGCCCGCTGGTTTCTTCGCCGCCACACAACAGAGCAAATACCAAATAATGCCAAATTACCCAGCACCAGGTTTGGGTTTGTATCAAGACCTCGGTCCACAGATCCCATGCTTGCTCTTGCAATACCCACGGGTACTTGGCCGCAGACCAGATAGCGTACCACAACCCGGTATGTGGATAACCGGCTGCTGGCTCACGGTGCTGTACCGAATCATCGTCGGGCTCACGGTGCCAGCTTGCTCTGTCGTGTGGCGGCGATACGGACGAGCTTCGTCCAATAGAGTGGCCAAGTGGACTGGCACGTGGGCTGCGACAACAGCATGGGGACGAGAGGCAAAGAAGTGGCAGATCCAGCACGTGGAGATGAGAGTGGCAAAAGGATAAGAAGATATCGGAGGAGGGGATCGAACCCTCGATCTTGAGCGTGTTAAGCTCACGTCCTAACCACTAGACGACACCGACACTGAAATCCAACATTCCCAAACCAAATCGCAAACATGTTCGACGTCGACTTCACACCACGCGCAGAGCCAATGCCTGCCGCGGACGCCGTTCGGGTCGCCTCAGATAGGCATGCTACCTTCTATCGAGGCGCGCGTCCCGCCAGGTGCACCAACATAGCAAGGATACCAGTGCGCTTATTGTCACCCGTGCTGGGCTGTTGCCGCTCTTGCGCGCACGTAGGCCCACACGGCCCAGGCGCCACGATGGACAACATCCAGCTAGCCACGTCACAAATCAAAGCCCGTCGCGACGTCCTTATCGTATGGGCTCACTCAGATCTTGATCGGGCGGTCAACTGCAGCTACTACGCCGATCACCTCAACAGTCTTCTAAAAACGGCCCACAGCAAACGCCGGCCCACAGCAAACGCCGGCCCACAGCAAACCTTGGCCCAGCAAACGCCGGCCAAGCTGGATGGGCCGCCAAGCGAGCTGGATAATGGTGATACGCTTCCATTTAATAGTTCTCGCTTTCAGACCGCCAGGCCGGACGATGAGAGCAGGCACCAGACGCGCCGGCCATGGCACCCTTGTAGTGTTCGCTACGCGGACACTGCTTGTCGAGAGGCACGTGTGTCATGCGAGAGCCAGGAAAGGCGCTCACTACGCTGTGTGTAGAGCTGTAAAGGTAGAAGAGCGCTGGGCGTCGAGGAGGTCAGCTGTAGCGTGCGTGGCAAAAGTCTTCGACAGCTGTGAGATTTGAACTCACGCGGGTTACCCCAATAGATTTCTAGTCTATCGCCTTAACCACTCGGCCAAGCTGTCGTTGAAATATAACATAAAACCCGCTTCTCGCCACATTCAGCGTCTCTCCCATATTTACGCGCCCCCAGCACCACGTGCACCACGTGCACCAACATGCTCAGTCGCTGACAAAAACCTCCGGTTGCGCGCCCAGGCGACGGCTTGCGCTGCCCGCTGGTTTCTTCGCCGCCACACAACAGAGCAAATACCAAATAATGCCAAATTACCCAGCACCAGGTTTGGGTTTGTATCAAGACCTCGGTCCACAGATCCCATGCTTGCTCTTGCAATACCCACGGGTACTTGGCCGCAGACCAGATAGCGTACCACAACCCGGTATGTGGATAACCGGCTGCTGGCTCACGGTGCTGTACCGAATCATCGTCGGGCTCACGGTGCCAGCTTGCTCTGTCGTGTGGCGGCGATACGGACGAGCTTCGTCCAATAGAGTGGCCAAGTGGACTGGCACGTGGGCTGCGACAACAGCATGGGGACGAGAGGCAAAGAAGTGGCAGATCCAGCACGTGGAGATGAGAGTGGCAAAAGGATAAGAAGATATCGGAGGAGGGGATCGAACCCTCGATCTTGAGCGTGTTAAGCTCACGTCCTAACCACTAGACGACACCGACACTCGAAATCCAACATTCCCAAACCAAATCGCAAACATGTTCGACGTCGACTTCACACCACGCGCAGAGCCAATGCCTGCCGCGGACGCCGTTCGGGTCGCCTCAGATAGGCATGCTACCTTCTATCGAGGCGCGCGTCCCGCCAGGTGCACCAACATAGCAAGGATACCAGTGCGCTTATTGTCACCCGTGCTGGGCTGTTGCCGCTCTTGCGCGCACGTAGGCCCACACGGCCCAGGCGCCACGATGGACAACATCCAGCTAGCCACGTCACAAATCAAAGCCCGTCGCGACGTCCTTATCGTATGGCTCACTCAGATCTTGATCGGGCGGTCAACTGCAGCTACTACGCCGATCACCTCAACAGTCTTCTAAAAACGGCCCACAGCAAACGCCGGCCCACAGCAAACGCCGGCCCACAGCAAACCCCGGCCCACAGCAAACCTTGGCCCACAGCAAACGCCGGCCAAGCTGGATGGGCCGCCAAGCGAGCTGGATAATGGTGATACGCTTCCATTTAATAGTTCTCGCTTTCAGACCGCCAGGCCGGACGATGAGAGCAGGCACCAGACGCGCCGGCCATGGCACCCTTGTAGTGTTCGCTACGCGGACACTGCTTGTCGAGAGGCACGTGTGTCATGCGAGAGCCAGGAAAGGCGCTCACTACGCTGTGTGTAGAGCTGTAAAGGGGTAGAAGAGCGCTGGGCGTCGAGGAGGTCAGCTGTAGCGTGCGTGGCAAAAAGTCTTCGACAGCTGTGAGATTTGAACTCACGCGGGTTACCCCAATAGATTTCTAGTCTATCGCCTTAACCACTCGGCCAAGCTGTCGTTGAAATATAACATAAAACCCGCTTCTCGCCACATTCAGCGTCTCTCCCATATTTACGCGCCCCCAGCACCACGTGCACCACGTGCACCAACATGCTCAGTCGCTGACAAAAACCTCCGGTTGCGCGCCCAGGCGACGGCTTGCGCTGCCCGCTGGTTTCTTCGCCGCCACACAACAGAGCAAATACCAAATAATGCCAAATTACCCAGCACCAGGTTTGGGTTTGTATCAAGACCTCGGTCCACAGATCCCATGCTTGCTCTTGCAATACCCACGGGTACTTGGCCGCAGACCAGATAGCGTACCACAACCCGGTATGTGGATAACCGGCTGCTGGCTCACGGTGCTGTACCGAATCATCGTCGGGCTCACGGTGCCAGCTTGCTCTGTCGTGTGGCGGCGATACGGACGAGCTTCGTCCAATAGAGTGGCCAAGTGGACTGGCACGTGGGCTGCGACAACAGCATGGGGACGAGAGGCAAAGAAGTGGCAGATCCAGCACGTGGAGATGAGAGTGGCAAAAGGATAAGAAGATATCGGAGGAGGGGATCGAACCCTCGATCTTGAGCGTGTTAAGCTCACGTCCTAACCACTAGACGACACCGACACTCGAAATCCAACATTCCCAAACCAAATCGCAAACATGTTCGACGTCGACTTCACACCACGCGCAGAGCCAATGCCTGCCGCGGACGCCGTTCGGGTCGCCTCAGATAGGCATGCTACCTTCTATCGAGGCGCGCGTCCCGCCAGGTGCACCAACATAGCAAGGATACCAGTGCGCTTATTGTCACCCGTGCTGGGCTGTTGCCGCTCTTGCGCGCACGTAGGCCCACACGGCCCAGGCGCCACGATGGACAACATCCAGCTAGCCACGTCACAAATCAAAGCCCGTCGCGACGTCCTTATCGTATGGGCTCACTCAGATCTTGATCGGGCGGTCAACTGCAGCTACTACGCCGATCACCTCAACAGTCTTCTAAAAACGGCCCACAGCAAACGCCGGCCCACAGCAAACGCCGGCCCACAGCAAACCCGGCCCACAGCAAACCTTGGCCCACAGCAAACGCCGGCCAAGCTGGATGGGCCGCCAAGCGAGCTGGATAATGGTGATACGCTTCCATTTAATAGTTCTCGCTTTCAGACCGCCAGGCCGGACGATGAGAGCAGGCACCAGACGCGCCGGCCATGGCACCCTTGTAGTGTTCGCTACGCGGACACTGCTTGTCGAGAGGCACGTGTGTCATGCGAGAGCCAGGAAAGGCGCTCACTACGCTGTGTGTAGAGCTGTAAAGGGGTAGAAGAGCGCTGGGCGTCGAGGAGGTCAGCTGTAGCGTGCGTGGCAAAAAGTCTTCGACAGCTGTGAGATTTGAACTCACGCGGGTTACCCCAATAGATTTCTAGTCTATCGCCTTAACCACTCGGCCAAGCTGTCGTTGAAATATAACATAAAACCCGCTTCTCGCCACATTCAGCGTCTCTCCCATATTTACGCGCCCCCAGCACCACGTGCACCACGTGCACCAACATGCTCAGTCGCTGACAAAAACCTCCGGTTGCGCGCCCAGGCGACGGCTTGCGCTGCCCGCTGGTTTCTTCGCCGCCACACAACAGAGCAAATACCAAATAATGCCAAATTACCCAGCACCAGGTTTGGGTTTGTATCAAGACCTCGGTCCACAGATCCCATGCTTGCTCTTGCAATACCCACGGGTACTTGGCCGCAGACCAGATAGCGTACCACAACCCGGTATGTGGATAACCGGCTGCTGGCTCACGGTGCTGTACCGAATCATCGTCGGGCTCACGGTGCCAGCTTGCTCTGTCGTGTGGCGGCGATACGGACGAGCTTCGTCCAATAGAGTGGCCAAGTGGACTGGCACGTGGGCTGCGACAACAGCATGGGGACGAGAGGCAAAGAAGTGGCAGATCCAGCACGTGGAGATGAGAGTGGCAAAAGGATAAGAAGATATCGGAGGAGGGGATCGAACCCTCGATCTTGAGCGTGTTAAGCTCACGTCCTAACCACTAGACGACACCGACACTCGAAATCCAACATTCCCAAACCAAATCGCAAACATGTTCGACGTCGACTTCACACCACGCGCAGAGCCAATGCCTGCCGCGGACGCCGTTCGGGTCGCCTCAGATAGGCATGCTACCTTCTATCGAGGCGCGCGTCCCGCCAGGTGCACCAACATAGCAAGGATACCAGTGCGCTTATTGTCACCCGTGCTGGGCTGTTGCCGCTCTTGCAAGTACGTAGGCCCACACGGCCCAGGCGCCACGATGGACAACATCCAGCTAGCCACGTCACAAATCAAAGCCCGTCGCGACGTCCTTATCGTATGGGCTCACTCAGATCTTGATCGGGCGGTCAACTGCAGCTACTACGCCGATCACCTCAACAGTCTTCTAAAAACGGCCCACAGCAAACGCCGGCCCACAGCAAACGCCGGCCCACAGCAAACCTTGGCCCAGCAAACGCCGGCCAAGCTGGATGGGCCGCCAAGCGAGCTGGATAATGGTGATACGCTTCCATTTAATAGTTCTCGCTTTCAGACCGCCAGGCCGGACGATGAGAGCAGGCACCAGACGCGCCGGCCATGGCACCCTTGTAGTGTTCGCTACGCGGACACTGCTTGTCGAGAGGCACGTGTGTCATGCGAGAGCCAGGAAAGGCGCTCACTACGCTGTGTGTAGAGCTGTAAAGGGGTAGAAGAGCGCTGGGCGTCGAGGAGGTCAGCTGTAGCGTGCGTGGCAAAAAGTCTTCGACAGCTGTGAGATTTGAACTCACGCGGGTTACCCCAATAGATTTCTAGTCTATCGCCTTAACCACTCGGCCAAGCTGTCGTTGAAATATAACATAAAACCCGCTTCTCGCCACATTCAGCGTCTCTCCCATATTTACGCGCCCCCAGCACCACGTGCACCACGTGCACCAACATGCTCAGTCGCTGACAAAAACCTCCGGTTGCGCGCCCAGGCGACGGCTTGCGCTGCCCGCTGGTTTCTTCGCCGCCACACAACAGAGCAAATACCAAATAATGCCAAATTACCCAGCACCAGGTTTGGGTTTGTATCAAGACCTCGGTCCACAGATCCCATGCTTGCTCTTGCAATACCCACGGGTACTTGGCCGCAGACCAGATAGCGTACCACAACCCGGTATGTGGATAACCGGCTGCTGGCTCACGGTGCTGTACCGAATCATCGTCGGGCTCACGGTGCCAGCTTGCTCTGTCGTGTGGCGGCGATACGGACGAGCTTCGTCCAATAGAGTGGCCAAGTGGACTGGCACGTGGGCTGCGACAACAGCATGGGGACGAGAGGCAAAGAAGTGGCAGATCCAGCACGTGGAGATGAGAGTGGCAAAAGGATAAGAAGATATCGGAGGAGGGGATCGAACCCTTGATTTTGAGCGTGTTAAGCTCACGTCCTAACCACTAGACGACACCGACACTCGAAATCCAACATTCCCAAACCAAATCGCAAACATGTTCGACGTCGACTTCACACCACGCGCAGAGTCAACGCCCGTCGCGGACGCCGTTCGGGTCGCCTCAGATAGGCATGCTACCTTCTATCGAGGAGCGCGTCCCGCCAGGTGAACCAACATAGCAAGGATACCAGTGCGCTTATTGTCACCCGTGCTGGGCTGTTGCCGCTCTTAGCGCGCACGTCGGCCCACACGGCCCAGGCGCCACGATGGACAACATCCAGCTAGCAATGTCACAAATCAAAGCCCGTCGCGACGTCCTTATCGTATGGGCTCACTCAGATCTTGATCGGGCGGTCAACTGCAGCTACTACGCCGATCACCTCAACAGTCTTCTAAAAACGGCCCACAGCAAACGCCGGCCCACAGCAAACGCCGGCCCACAGCAAACCTTGGCCCACAGCAAACGCCGGCCAAGCTGGATGGGCCGCCAAGCGAGCTGGATAATGGTGATACGCTTCCATTTAATAGTTCTCGCTTTCAGACCGCCAGGCCGGACGATGAGAGCAGGCACCAGACGCGCCGGCCATGGCACCCTTGTAGTGTTCGCTACGCGGACACTGCTTGTCGAGAGGCACGTGTGTCATGCGAGAGCCAGGAAAGGCGCTCACTACGCTGTGTGTAGAGCTGTAAAGGGGTAGAAGAGCGCTGGGCGTCGAGGAGGTCAGCTGTAGCGTGCGTGGCAAAAAGTCTTCGACAGCTGTGAGATTTGAACTCACGCGGGTTACCCCAATAGATTTCTAGTCTATCGCCTTAACCACTCGGCCAAGCTGTCGTTGAAATATAACATAAAACCCGCTTCTCGCCACATTCAGCGTCTCTCCCATATTTACGCGCCCCCAGCACCACGTGCACCACGTGCACCAACATGCTCAGTCGCTGACAAAAACCTCCGGTTGCGCGCCCAGGCGACGGCTTGCGCTGCCCGCTGGTTTCTTCGCCGCCACACAACAGAGCAAATACCAAATAATGCCAAATTACCCAGCACCAGGTTTGGGTTTGTATCAAGACCTCGGTCCACAGATCCCATGCTTGCTCTTGCAATACCCACGGGTACTTGGCCGCAGACCAGATAGCGTACCACAACCCGGTATGTGGATAACCGGCTGCTGGCTCACGGTGCTGTACCGAATCATCGTCGGGCTCACGGTGCCAGCTTGCTCTGTCGTGTGGCGGCGATACGGACGAGCTTCGTCCAATAGAGTGGCCAAGTGGACTGGCACGTGGGCTGCGACAACAGCATGGGGACGAGAGGCAAAGAAGTGGCAGATCCAGCACGTGGAGATGAGAGTGGCAAAAGGATAAGAAGATATCGGAGGAGGGGATCGAACCCTCGATCTTGAGCGTGTTAAGCTCACGTCCTAACCACTAGACGACACCGACACTCGAAATCCAACATTCCCAAACCAAATCGCAAACATGTTCGACGTCGACTTCACACCACGCGCAGAGCCAATGCCTGCCGCGGACGCCGTTCGGGTCGCCTCAGATAGGCATGCTACCTTCTATCGAGGCGCGCGTCCCGCCAGGTGCACCAACATAGCAAGGATACCAGTGCGCTTATTGTCACCCGTGCTGGGCTGTTGCCGCTCTTGCGCGCACGTAGGCCCACACGGCCCAGGCGCCACGATGGACAACATCCAGCTAGCCACGTCACAAATCAAAGCCCGTCGCGACGTCCTTATCGTATGGGCTCACTCAGATCTTGATCGGGCGGTCAACTGCAGCTACTACGCCGATCACCTCAACAGTCTTCTAAAAACGGCCCACAGCAAACGCCGGCCCACAGCAAACGCCGGCCCACAGCAAACCCCGGCCCACAGCAAACCTTGGCCCACAGCAAACGCCGGCCAAGCTGGATGGGCCGCCAAGCGAGCTGGATAATGGTGATACGCTTCCATTTAATAGTTCTCGCTTTCAGACCGCCAGGCCGGACGATGAGAGCAGGCACCAGACGCGCCGGCCATGGCACCCTTGTAGTGTTCGCTACGCGGACACTGCTTGTCGAGAGGCACGTGTGTCATGCGAGAGCCAGGAAAGGCGCTCACTACGCTGTGTGTAGAGCTGTAAAGGGGTAGAAGAGCGCTGGGCGTCGAGGAGGTCAGCTGTAGCGTGCGTGGCAAAAAGTCTTCGACAGCTGTGAGATTTGAACTCACGCGGGTTACCCCAATAGATTTCTAGTCTATCGCCTTAACCACTCGGCCAAGCTGTCGTTGAAATATAACATAAAACCCGCTTCTCGCCACATTCAGCGTCTCTCCCATATTTACGCGCCCCCAGCACCACGTGCACCACGTGCACCAACATGCTCAGTCGCTGACAAAAACCTCCGGTTGCGCGCCCAGGCGACGGCTTGCGCTGCCCGCTGGTTTCTTCGCCGCCACACAACAGAGCAAATACCAAATAATGCCAAATTACCCAGCACCAGGTTTGGGTTTGTATCAAGACCTCGGTCCACAGATCCCATGCTTGCTCTTGCAATACCCACGGGTACTTGGCCGCAGACCAGATAGCGTACCACAACCCGGTATGTGGATAACCGGCTGCTGGCTCACGGTGCTGTACCGAATCATCGTCGGGCTCACGGTGCCAGCTTGCTCTGTCGTGTGGCGGCGATACGGACGAGCTTCGTCCAATAGAGTGGCCAAGTGGACTGGCACGTGGGCTGCGACAACAGCATGGGGACGAGAGGCAAAGAAGTGGCAGATCCAGCACGTGGAGATGAGAGTGGCAAAAGGATAAGAAGATATCGGAGGAGGGGATCGAACCCTCGATCTTGAGCGTGTTAAGCTCACGTCCTAACCACTAGACGACACCGACACTCGAAATCCAACATTCCCAAACCAAATCGCAAACATGTTCGACGTCGACTTCACACCACGCGCAGAGCCAATGCCTGCCGCGGACGCCGTTCGGGTCGCCTCAGATAGGCATGCTACCTTCTATCGAGGCGCGCGTCCCGCCAGGTGCACCAACATAGCAAGGATACCAGTGCGCTTATTGTCACCCGTGCTGGGCTGTTGCCGCTCTTGCGCGCACGTAGGCCCACACGGCCCAGGCGCCACGATGGACAACATCCAGCTAGCCACGTCACAAATCAAAGCCCGTCGCGACGTCCTTATCGTATGGGCTCACTCAGATCTTGATCGGGCGGTCAACTGCAGCTACTACGCCGATCACCTCAACAGTCTTCTAAAAACGGCCCACAGCAAACGCCGGCCCACAGCAAACGCCGGCCCACAGCAAACCCCGGCCCACAGCAAACCTTGGCCCCCAGCAAACGCCGGCCAAGCTGGATGGGCCGCCAAGCGAGCTGGATAATGGTGATACGCTTCCATTTAATAGTTCTCGCTTTCAGACCGCCAGGCCGGACGATGAGAGCAGGCACCAGACGCGCCGGCCATGGCACCCTTGTAGTGTTCGCTACGCGGACACTGCTTGTCGAGAGGCACGTGTGTCATGCGAGAGCCAGGAAAGGCGCTCACTACGCTGTGTGTAGAGCTGTAAAGGGGTAGAAGAGCGCTGGGCGTCGAGGAGGTCAGCTGTAGCGTGCGTGGCAAAAAGTCTTCGACAGCTGTGAGATTTGAACTCACGCGGGTTACCCCAATAGATTTCTAGTCTATCGCCTTAACCACTCGGCCAAGCTGTCGTTGAAATATAACATAAAACCCGCTTCTCGCCACATTCAGCGTCTCTCCCATATTTACGCGCCCCCAGCACCACGTGCACCACGTGCACCAACATGCTCAGTCGCTGACAAAAACCTCCGGTTGCGCGCCCAGGCGACGGCTTGCGCTGCCCGCTGGTTTCTTCGCCGCCACACAACAGAGCAAATACCAAATAATGCCAAATTACCCAGCACCAGGTTTGGGTTTGTATCAAGACCTCGGTCCACAGATCCCATGCTTGCTCTTGCAATACCCACGGGTACTTGGCCGCAGACCAGATAGCGTACCACAACCCGGTATGTGGATAACCGGCTGCTGGCTCACGGTGCTGTACCGAATCATCGTCGGGCTCACGGTGCCAGCTTGCTCTGTCGTGTGGCGGCGATACGGACGAGCTTCGTCCAATAGAGTGGCCAAGTGGACTGGCACGTGGGCTGCGACAACAGCATGGGGACGAGAGGCAAAGAAGTGGCAGATCCAGCACGTGGAGATGAGAGTGGCAAAAGGATAAGAAGATATCGGAGGAGGGGATCGAACCCTCGATCTTGAGCGTGTTAAGCTCACGTCCTAACCACTAGACGACACCGACACTCGAAATCCAACATTCCCAAAACAAATCGCAAACATGTTCGACGTCGACTTCACACCACGCGCAGAGCCAATGCCTGCCGCGGACGCCGTTCGGACCGCCTCAGATAGGCATGCTACCTTCTATCGAGGCGCGCGTCCCGCCAGGTGCACCAACATAGCAAGGATACCAGTGCGCTTATTGTCACCTGTGCTGGGCTGTTGCCGCTCTTGCGCGCACGTAGGCCCATACGGCCCAGGCGCCACGATGGACAACATCCAGCTAGCCACGTCACAAATCAAAGCCCGTCGCGACGTCCTTATCGTATGGGCTCACTCAGATCTTGATCGGGCGGTCAACTGCAGCTACTACGCCGATCACCTCAACAGTCTTCTAAAAACGGCCCACAGCAAACGCCGGCCCACAGCAAACCCCGGCCCACAGCAAACCTTGGCCCCCAGCAAACGCCGGCCAAGCTGGATGGGCCGCCAAGCGAGCTGGATAATGGTGATACGCTTCCATTTAATAGTTCTCGCTTTCAGACCGCCAGGCCGGACGATGAGAGCAGGCACCAGACGCGCCGGCCATGGCACCCTTGTAGTGTTCGCTACGCGGACACTGCTGTCGAGAGGCACGTGTGTCATGCGAGAGCCAGGAAAGGCGCTCACTACGCTGTGTGTAGAGCTGTAAAGGGGTAGAAGAGCGCTGGGCGTCGAGGAGGTCAGCTGTAGCGTGCGTGGCAAAAAGTCTTCGACAGCTGTGAGATTTGAACTCACGCGGGTTACCCCAATAGATTTCTAGTCTATCGCCTTAACCACTCGGCCAAGCTGTCGTTGAAATATAACATAAACCCGCTTCTCGCCACATTCAGCGTCTCTCCCATATTTACGCGCCCCCAGCACCACGTGCACCACGTGCACCAACATGCTCAGTCGCTGACAAAAACCTCCGGTTGCGCGCCCAGGCGACGGCTTGCGCTGCCCGCTGGTTTCTTCGCCGCCACACAACAGAGCAAATACCAAATAATGCCAAATTACCCAGCACCAGGTTTGGGTTTGTATCAAGACCTCGGTCCACAGATCCCATGCTTGCTCTTGCAATACCCACGGGTACTTGGCCGCAGACCAGATAGCGTACCACAACCCGGTATGTGGATAACCGGCTGCTGGCTCACGGTGCTGTACCGAATCATCGTCGGGCTCACGGTGCCAGCTTGCTCTGTCGTGTGGCGGCGATACGGACGAGCTTCGTCCAATAGAGTGGCCAAGTGGACTGGCACGTGGGCTGCGACAACAGCATGGGGACGAGAGGCAAAGAAGTGGCAGATCCAGCACGTGGAGATGAGAGTGGCAAAAGGATAAGAAGATATCGGAGGAGGGGATCGAACCCTCGATCTTGAGCGTGTTAAGCTCACGTCCTAACCACTAGACGACACCGACACTCGAAATCCAACATTCCCAAACCAAATCGCAAACATGTTCGACGTCGACTTCACACCACGCGCAGAGCCAATGCCTGCCGCGGACGCCGTTCGGGTCGCCTCAGATAGGCATGCTACCTTCTATCGAGGCGCGCGTCCCGCCAGGTGCACCAACATAGCAAGGATACCAGTGCGCTTATTGTCACCCGTGCTGGGCTGTTGCCGCTCTTGCGCGCACGTAGGCCCACACGGCCCAGGCGCCACGATGGACAACATCCAGCTAGCCACGTCACAAATCAAAGCCCGTCGCGACGTCCTTATCGTATGGGCTCACTCAGATCTTGATCGGGCGGTCAACTGCAGCTACTACGCCGATCACCTCAACAGTCTTCTAAAAACGGCCCACAGCAAACGCCGGCCCACAGCAAACGCCGGCCCACAGCAAACCTTGGCCCACAGCAAACGCCGGCCAAGCTGGATGGGCCGCCAAGCGAGCTGGATAATGGTGATACGCTTCCATTTAATAGTTCTCGCTTTCAGACCGCCAGGCCGGACGATGAGAGCAGGCACCAGACGCGCCGGCCATGGCACCCTTGTAGTGTTCGCTACGCGGACACCGCTTGTCGAGAGGCACGTGTGTCATGCGAGAGCCAGGAAAGGCGCTCACTACGCTGTGTGTAGAGCTGTAAAGGGGTAGAAGAGCGCTGGGCGTCGAGGAGGTCAGCTGTAGCGTGCGTGGCAAAAAGTCTTCGACAGCTGTGAGATTTGAACTCACGCGGGTTACCCCAATAGATTTCTAGTCTATCGCCTTAACCACTCGGCCAAGCTGTCGTTGAAATATAACATAAAACCCGCTTCTCGCCACATTCAGCGTCTCTCCCATATTTACGCGCCCCCAGCACCACGTGCACCACGTGCACCAACATGCTCAGTCGCTGACAAAACCTCCGGTTGCGCGCCCAGGCGACGGCTTGCGCTGCCCGCTGGTTTCTTCGCCGCCACACAACAGAGCAAATACCAAATAATGCCAAATTACCCAGCACCAGGTTTGGGTTTGTATCAAGACCTCGGTCCACAGATCCCATGCTTGCTCTTGCAATACCCACGGGTACTTGGCCGCAGACCAGATAGCGTACCACAACCCGGTATGTGGATAACCGGCTGCTGGCTCACGGTGCTGTACCGAATCATCGTCGGGCTCACGGTGCCAGCTTGCTCTGTCGTGTGGCGGCGATACGGACGAGCTTCGTCCAATAGAGTGGCCAAGTGGACTGGCACGTGGGCTGCGACAACAGCATGGGGACGAGAGGCAAAGAAGTGGCAGATCCAGCACGTGGAGATGAGAGTGGCAAAAGGATAAGAAGATATCGGAGGAGGGGATCGAACCCTCGATCTTGAGCGTGTTAAGCTCACGTCCTAACCACTAGACGACACCGACACTCGAAATCCAACATTCCCAAACCAAATCGCAAACATGTTCGACGTCGACTTCACACCACGCGCAGAGCCAATGCCTGCCGCGGACGCCGTTCGGGTCGCCTCAGATAGGCATGCTACCTTCTATCGAGGCGCGCGTCCCGCCAGGTGCACCAACATAGCAAGGATACCAGTGCGCTTATTGTCACCCGTGCTGGGCTGTTGCCGCTCTTGCGCGCACGTAGGCCCACACGGCCCAGGCGCCACGATGGACAACATCCAGCTAGCCACGTCACAAATCAAAGCCCGTCGCGACGTCCTTATCGTATGGGCTCACTCAGATCTTGATCGGGCGGTCAACTGCAGCTACTACGCCGATCACCTCAACAGTCTTCTAAAAACGGCCCACAGCAAACGCCGGCCCACAGCAAACGCCGGCCCACAGCAAACCTTGGCCCACAGCAAACGCCGGCCAAGCTGGATGGGCCGCCAAGCGAGCTGGATAATGGTGATACGCTTCCATTTAATAGTTCTCGCTTTCAGACCGCCAGGCCGGACGATGAGAGCAGGCACCAGACGCGCCGGCCATGGCACCCTTGTAGTGTTCGCTACGCGGACACTGCTTGTCGAGAGGCACGTGTGTCATGCGAGAGCCAGGAAAGGCGCTCACTACGCTGTGTGTAGAGCTGTAAAGGGGTAGAAGAGCGCTGGGCGTCGAGGAGGTCAGCTGTAGCGTGCGTGGCAAAAGTCTTCGACAGCTGTGAGATTTGAACTCACGCGGGTTACCCCAATAGATTTCTAGTCTATCGCCTTAACCACTCGGCCAAGCTGTCGTTGAAATATAACATAAAACCCGCTTCTCGCCACATTCAGCGTCTCTCCCATATTTACGCGCCCCCAGCACCACGTGCACCACGTGCACCAACATGCTCAGTCGCTGACAAAAACCTCCGGTTGCGCGCCCAGGCGACGGCTTGCGCTGCCCGCTGGTTTCTTCGCCGCCACACAACAGAGCAAATACCAAATAATGCCAAATTACCCAGCACCAGGTTTGGGTTTGTATCAAGACCTCGGTCCACAGATCCCATGCTTGCTCTTGCAATACCCACGGGTACTTGGCCGCAGACCAGATAGCGTACCACAACCCGGTATGTGGATAACCGGCTGCTGGCTCACGGTGCTGTACCGAATCATCGTCGGGCTCACGGTGCCAGCTTGCTCTGTCGTGTGGCGGCGATACGGACGAGCTTCGTCCAATAGAGTGGCCAAGTGGACTGGCACGTGGGCTGCGACAACAGCATGGGGACGAGAGGCAAAGAAGTGGCAGATCCAGCACGTGGAGATGAGAGTGGCAAAAGGATAAGAAGATATCGGAGGAGGGGATCGAACCCTCGATCTTGAGCGTGTTAAGCTCACGTCCTAACCACTAGACGACACCGACACTCGAAATCCAACATTCCCAAACCAAATCGCAAACATGTTCGACGTCGACTTCACACCACGCGCAGAGCCAATGCCTGCCGCGGACGCCGTTCGGGTCGCCTCAGATAGGCATGCTACCTTCTATCGAGGCGCGCGTCCCGCCAGGTGCACCAACATAGCAAGGATACCAGTGCGCTTATTGTCACCCGTGCTGGGCTGTTGCCGCTCTTGCGCGCACGTAGGCCCACACGGCCCAGGCGCCACGATGGACAACATCCAGCTAGCCACGTCACAAATCAAAGCCCGTCGCGACGTCCTTATCGTATGGGCTCACTCAGATCTTGATCGGGCGGTCAACTGCAGCTACTACGCCGATCACCTCAACAGTCTTCTAAAAACGGCCCACAGCAAACGCCGGCCCACAGCAAACGCCGGCCCACAGCAAACCCCGGCCCACAGCAAACCTTGGCCCCCAGCAAACGCCGGCCAAGCTGGATGGGCCGCCAAGCGAGCTGGATAATGGTGATACGCTTCCATTTAATAGTTCTCGCTTTCAGACCGCCAGGCCGGACGATGAGAGCAGGCACCAGACGCGCCGGCCATGGCACCCTTGTAGTGTTCGCTACGCGGACACTGCTTGTCGAGAGGCACGTGTGTCATGCGAGAGCCAGGAAAGGCGCTCACTACGCTGTGTGTAGAGCTGTAAAGGGGTAGAAGAGCGCTGGGCGTCGAGGAGGTCAGCTGTAGCGTGCGTGGCAAAAAGTCTTCGACAGCTGTGAGATTTGAACTCACGCGGGTTACCCCAATAGATTTCTAGTCTATCGCCTTAACCACTCGGCCAAGCTGTCGTTGAAATATAACATAAAACCCGCTTCTCGCCACATTCAGCGTCTCTCCCATATTTACGCGCCCCCAGCACCACGTGCACCACGTGCACCAACATGCTCAGTCGCTGACAAAAACCTCCGGTTGCGCGCCCAGGCGACGGCTTGCGCTGCCCGCTGGTTTCTTCGCCGCCACACAACAGAGCAAATACCAAATAATGCCAAATTACCCAGCACCAGGTTTGGGTTTGTATCAAGACCTCGGTCCACAGATCCCATGCTTGCTCTTGCAATACCCACGGGTACTTGGCCGCAGACCAGATAGCGTACCAGAGCTCGGTATGTGGACAATCGGCTGCTGTTTCTCTTGCTTGCAGAGATGAGGTACGCGCCAATCATTTGCCAAACTTTTTAATGATGGACCAGAGGTATCAGAGTGCCGCCAAAATAGGCTCACCACATTGTCTTGCATGCGCCGAGCATTTAACGATTCAATCGAATTATAGCGTTTCCTTATTATCTTCAACGCTAGGTGGCAGCGGTTGGACCTTGACTGCAATACGGACTTCGCTCTGTGATCGGCTCACCCGAACCCGCGTGGCTATAACGCAACACCGATCAACAAGCGTAATGTATAGCTTGTATAATCATGTTGAAAGCTTGGGATTGTTGTTGAAGATGCGGTTTTCACCGATAAATGCAAGGCGAGCCCAGTTCATGGGCTCCATCATCTCAAATGGCGTCGCTCGAGGGTTTGCACAGTTGACCTTCAGAGTTTTGTGGCGCTACCCGACAAACTCAATGATCCCTATGGTTCAGCTGCGTGATGGGAATCTTTGTCAGAAGCAAAATTTCGAGGAGTTACGAGACCGCGATATGATGATCCTGTGTGATGCGCATCTAGATTTGCGTCCAGGTGCTACAGGGAGTGTTTCCCATCTCGGTTATGACTCGGAAGCATATCCTCTTCGAGTTGGTATGACTTGTCTAAAGCTTTTCAGAAATTATGTTCATGTGGAGAATCGCACAGACCGCACAACAGTCGTTGATATTGAAAGACTTCACTGCAGTGCTGCATTGCCTGAAGTGGCAATTAGCATCGCGCGAATGAGCAAAGAAGCGAGTGGTATTTCCACCCAGTGTGCACGATTTGTCGGAAGAATCAACAGCAATGATGACAACATTCCGGTATCCACGTTTGTCGACCTCCATTGATAATAGCAGGTGATAGGTGTTGACTGGTACTCTTGGTATTTCATCTTCGCCTACAGCGATAGCAAAAACAAAACGAAAACACACACACATACGCAAGGAGTTTTATAAGTTGCTTGTATTCTATTCACACACACCCATACGCTTAAGGAACATCGTGATGCTGCCAGACGCAGGAAGCTCAGTCAGCAGCGCCACACCACCAAATTTGTTTCAGTGCCCAGCATCACCACAAACAACAGTCGCTAGAGCAGAAGTATTTTACGTACTCACCTGCACACTGTTAGTGCTAGTCGACGTTCCGTGTCGCACTACAACCGTTTTGGGGAACCCACCGCGACACAAATTCACCTTAAGAGTTTTCCTTCTGTACATTCTCTGGCGATCAAACTTAGACTACAGGGGAAACTTGGTTGAGTAGTGCATGTCGTACAGCTCCACTAATATCTTCTTATGTCGGCAATCCCAACTTTGCGCTTTTGCGCCTGTGTCCATACATTCTTGATTACATGAAACCAACACATTAAATCAGTCGGGCATGACAGCTCAGCTACACAGACATTAAATTCTGCTTTGTCCGCGTCAATCATTACAAATTCCGGCAAGAATTGCACACTACATAAATGCACAGTCGACGTATGTAGCGCATATATCGATTGCACGTTTCTGTGTAGAAGTATGCGTGCAAAAATATGCATGAGGAAGTGTCCACTGCAGTCCGAATAGCAAAAGCGGAACCAACATATCCATTGATCGCCATACTATGGTACTTGCGACTGGCAGTAATTACGATCAGGGACTATCGCGCCGATGGAGGCACTGATAGTTGCATTCCCATTATGGGGAAACTGCGTAGTTTCCTTGTGAGTGTGGCTCCGCGAACCGCGTTTCCAAGGGGAGTGGGTAGAGTGGCGAAATGTCCACTCGCTAACTAAATACTACATACGTGTACGATGTGTGTCGAAGAAATTACATATATTTCAATCGTTTGTACCAACCTAAGCCAGTGCTTATGTGTGATCCAGGCTATTGCCATCGCACACCCATTCAAAATTGGGCGATCTTTGGTCCCAGCATCATCTACTGCCACTGCTTCCAGTATCTCGTCAAGAGCTCGCTTTTCTATTGGTCGTGTGTAAGAACGAGTGACGTGATGCAACGTCTGAGCCGTGGCATTGCTTTAGAGCGAAGAGCTGGCGCTTGCAACTACAAGTTCAGGCACGCACACTCACAGGCCATCCTAATCAGGTTGTTGTCGCTTTCCATTCTTGCCATATTGGTTCCTATCTGTGAAGCGATGTCGATCAGTTCGAACGTTTTCTTTGAGGCGGACGAAAATACGTGGAGTTGCTTTCAATATCAGAAGTACCACATCCAACTCAAATTCGTTTTAGTCGCCGCCAGAACCGTCAAATTCCGTCATATTCTCTGTCCAACTCGATCGAGCCAAAGTTACTGTTCGTTTTCTTACGTTTGAAGGGGGCGCGACGCATTCACGCTCTGCTCGTGGAAAGACCAGACATACTTTCATTCCGACAACGGCTCCGCAGTTGCGCTAGTAGAAGCCCCATCTTCATCCTCGGTCGCTATGGGTATGTCTGCTCAAACTTCTCATCAAACGTCTTAACTGGATTGTCTGTATTTGCGATGTCAGTCGGTGTTCGTAATCATTGTCATTTCGGACATATGATCATCCATTGCTTACGAAAGTAATCTTCAAACTGAGTTGTTTCTGGTTCGTCCTTCCAGCGACGTAGCGCTGACGTCGTGCGCTTTGCCAATTCAGAAGCGATTTGAGCAGAGTGCATATCGTACACGTCCGCTGAGGCCAGGTTCCATTTTGCACCCGAAAGCATCGTTCCATACTAAAAGAAATACATGACATATGCAAAAAATGTTCAAGTGCTCCATGCCACAGTTCTTGAAACGCTCCCTATGGCTTTCCATTGGGCGTCGTTTGCACACACACCCTTCTGAACACTAGTGGCTTACCAACCAACCCGTCGTGTAAAACATTCTCAGCGACCTTATCAATTATACAAACATTCGTTCTGTTAGTTCTAAAGAAACAAACAGCTCAACTAAATGAAATGACCGAGCTTTATCTGATATCCCGCAAGACAACCATGGAGTAGTTTACTTACACTAGCTTAAACGTTGGGTCAATATGGAAAACAAAAGCGGCTGCTGCGACGCATGGAAAGAATTCCTTTCCGTCCATGCGTCGTCGTTGGCTGTCACGTCGACAGAAAACGAAAATGTTTGTGTATCCTATCGGAACATGCCTCCTCATCCTGGTGCTCGTAGTAGCTAGGACACAGAGTGCTGGACGTTTTCCAGCTGACAACTTGCTTTTAGCTATTTAAGATGCAATAGCGTTTTAAATCTGTAGCGATTTCAAGCCTTCTTTACGCGATTACTTGTCTGTTTCGTTTGCTGATAAGCTTCCATTGGGGAGGGTCACTGGACTTAATGAAGTGCTCGTGCACTGAAAGATGTCCAAAATTACGCTTCAAACACCTGACCACCTCTTTCTATCAAGGAGACTAACTTAGTACAGGCA
Organism: Phytophthora boehmeriae; assembly: GCA_011947355.1. Lineage (NCBI taxonomy): Eukaryota > Oomycota > Peronosporomycetes > Peronosporales > Peronosporaceae > Phytophthora > Phytophthora boehmeriae. The sequence continues at coordinate 73,849 of JAAVTJ010000189.1, forward strand.
CGTACACTATATTTCCGTAATCTAGTCCAGCGGAGACGACGTACCGTTTGCCGCTTTGTCTTGGACCCCGAAAAGTCCCATTCTGTTATTCTTGCCTGTGTGGTGTAGCGGGATCGGTTTATTCGCACTTCACCACAACTATTATCCTCTGAGGGCCCTTTGGTCCTCCCGATGGGTCCTGTACATATATCTAATGTAAATGGAATGCTACTACTGCCCCTTCTATACTAATTGCAAGTATATCGCTGGGCGTTACCTCACGTTCGCCAGGCTCGAGATCTTTTCTCGGCGACATTTGATATTCGTATTTAGCCTCGTGTTCTAATCCGAACTTAGCCGAACTCCGTACATTGTCAGTCGGTGCCATGTGATTCGTACTGTCCGAGATGGCAGCAGCCATGTCGCGACTGGCGCAACATTCACAAAACCGCTAAACCACAATTCGGCAAGTTCATTAGACACGCAAGTTTTCGAGGACGAGGCCGCTGATACGCTCCTTGTCCAAGAATATGCCCCATATTTCAGCGAGATAAATACCTCTTCAAAATGTTGTTCCAGAATTTCATTGGTCTTCCAGGCCCAGAAAGTTAACAATAAACTCAAAGAATTGCGTCTTCAGTCTTGAAAGTGATCGCGACACAGATGAAAGAGCGTCTGCTTCACGGAGATCAAGGTATATATTTTTGTATATTCTTATGCGCAATAAAACAAAATGCTTACTGAGCTGTTTGCTTGTTACTTTGTGTAGCGTTCAAGACCTACTAAGAAGAAGTCTGCGACTGTTCAAACGTTCACGGTGCCCATAGTTGGACTCAAGTTTGGAGCTCGGGTTCGTCAAAAGGGTCGACTTAACAACTCTGTATGCCAATGATCGTTGTGGTTGAAGATTTGGCTACCGTTGGACGGAACAGAGCTCGATAAACTGGAAAAGGAAGATTCATGAGCAGTGTTTAGTTCAAACTTGAAGCAGAACAAAGTGACAGGAATTGGCGCCTTTCATTGTTCTGGATGGAAAGCCGCTTCCGCTACGGAACTTGATACTGGTGCATGTATACATGGCGGGCAGAGTGCCAGCGGTACTTTCTGATCGAGTTGTTGCAAATATGGATAATCGTTAACGTGTTTTTCGCTGGTTTTGTGAGTACAGTAGATTTTGGAAACTCTTACAAGGTCTTTCAATATGATATCCAAGTTACATTGCCGGAGAATGTCGTAATCCTTTCGTTATGTTAACAACGTTGTGATTGTTGTAGTGTGCTGTGGAGCGGAAAGAATTTTCAGCTCAGACCACCCACATTGATGCACCAAGTCGGTGAGTGGATGTTGGGTTTATTAATTGTTCAGTTAGTGTGACTAGGTCATTCACAGCACTTACTTTGCTGATAAATACTATCGACACATCGAGCATCTCAATTTGATCCCTCCACTGGGGTTAATAGTAGTGGCCTCAAGAAAGAAGATCTTTCGTCGTGCTCGACGTTCACTCTACTGCTTTCCATCACACCTATAGTAAGTGTCGACACCTATCGGATTGTAATTTCACACCTTAGATCATTTCAACTATTCAGCTTGTTTTTATTCTTGTATATTGCAGTTCTGTTTGCCCCTATGACTGGCACTCGCACGCTGATCTAGGAGTCAACGTATCAGACTGACTACCGTCATTGACGAGGTTAGCCTTCGGCTCATTTCAGACTACTGCTACCACAATTGGGCTCTCCAGGCTATGGTAGTCAACTCACTTGCATGCGGTAAGGCCATTTTACACTGCTATATGTATCTGGGTTGACATGTATTTTAAAGCTAACGATTGGGTATACTGACGTGTAAGAAGCGAGTACAAGGCGACGTTCGCTAGACAGTATCCTCGTACAAGGCAAATTCACGTACCACCAACCATTACGTACGGTGGTGGGATGGAGTGAATGAACTCGGAGAAGCAGTCGTTCGCTGGATGGAGAAGTCTCCGTATGCAGTGATCCGCTTTCGAGTCACCAGGTTTTTGTGGACAATCCAAGCGATTTAAATGAGATATTTATCCGGATATTGCTGTCTTTTATATCATAACAGTAATGAGCTAAAAGGACGAGACGGTCATTGCTGTTGCTACATTCAAATCCGGCGACAGTCAAAACCCTATCAGAGCACCTACTCAAAGAGGAAAATATACGCGCTTCCTTCCCGTGAGCCACATTGCAAAAATTGTGTAGATTAAGCATAATTTGATAAACTAATCTATGTTGGATGATCACTAGTACAGGAATCACTTTGGCTCAACAGTGTCCATCACCATACTCCATATATATACTACAGAGTACGTGTGCATGACTGTCTCTGCTCAACAGAGAATAGTGGTAGCGGAATTCAGCTGATTACATTGTCCAACGGAGCAACTTTCCTCTAATATGTTTCTTCAAACTTTCACCAGGGGCAAACACGTAAATTGAATTTATATGATCACAAAACATGTAAAAACTTGACACATCAGCAGGTACGACGGCTTATCACAAGCAGTCACTATTCGACATACTTCTTTCGCTCCCATTCACTTCCGCACGCGTAAATATCCCGCTAAGACACGTTAGGAGACGGTGTAACTATTCTTCGACACCATTGCTCCCATCCCACCCATCTAGTTCACCGACAGCAGTCTCACATCATTTGCCATCACTTATTCTAACTGCGTCTTGTTTATTTCAATTGTATCTGTGCCTAAGTCTGCACCATAGAACATTGAGTGCACGTCTTTCAACTCTATCAACTTGACAGGCCATAACAAACACTTTTTGACACGCTCCAACATTTATTGGTGCAGTCCTTTTTCGTTCTGCCACCTTGCAACTTCGTCTCTCCTGTTGTTTGCCCAGCAGCTTCCTGATCAGTGAAAACCCTGACCATCTTTGTTCCTCAAGCACCTGCTGATAGAATTGCTCTATCTGTTCACGTACATTGCTTTCTCGGAGATCTATACGAACTGCAGCCTTAACCTCAGCGGCAACACTGGGCACTGTAGCGATGATCGAGTTGTATCTCCTCGATCAGTAACATCCGTCACGTCTCCCTATCGTTAGATCGCAATGAACCCCCAGCAAACTGCCACTAAATGAGTTTTCAATACTCGTCATCATCTTGGCAAAGCACTTTGGGTCTTGGCAGCAGCGTGCAGCAACTTCCCTCTCTTGCTCTTTGCGCCATCGCTTCCATTCCACTACATGCGATGCGCACTTGATCTTTGGCACAAATAGCGGAACAAAATGGCACTGACGCCGTCGACTTACAATCCAATAGTTCCATGCTTGACCGGAAACAAAATGTTAACTTTGTAGTGGGTCTAGCAAAAACAAAAGAAACACACCTCTGGGGAAGCTGGCTCTCCCTACAAAATGTTCTGCCAAATATATCGCCAAAGTTAAACTGCTCTTACTACTGCCGGCTCGTACAAGGAGATTAAACCACTCGGGTGGCTGACATCGGTCCTGCTATTGCCAATTTGAAATCTCGCTTGCCCACTGCAACCGGCCGAGTGCAGTTATCCACCTAAAACGAGGTGGTGATTCTTTTTCGTCTAAGGTGTATAGTGGCCCGTTCTGTCATTGTCGAAGGGATGGAGGGGCACTATCTCAGATACGTTCGGAGAGGCGTTTTCACCCACATCGGGTAACCCACTTTAAGTCTAGATGTAACATTCTTGGTCTTGAACTTCTAAACAAGTTACTCCTCGTCGTGACAGACAAGCTTCCTTCCCATACACCATTTCCACAACTAATCCACAAAATCCTGTGGCAAATCCATATGCCAAACCGTCTCCACCATGTTGGCCAATCCAAAATAGCTAATACCAGATCACTTCCAGAATTTAAAAATGACGAGTGGCTCGTTTCACACCCGATTGCTCACTACAATAATAATTTTGACTTGAACTGCTGGCACCTGCGTTGGCAACCGCAACACTTTGACTCGAGACATCAAATAGGGAGCCTAGAGCTGAGGAGCGATTGGGCGGACCGAACTGTCGAGACTAGCGACAGAGACGACTAGTGAAGTTAAAATGATAACTGGATTAGTGAAATGGAAGTGCAACATCGAGGTGAAAGGTCAGATCGGTTATTGTGTTGGTGCAGCTACACAAATCTGGGATTGGAGCCCGATTGTGTTGGTGATGGGTACAATCAACTGTACCAATGTTAAAACTATTTAAAAAAATTAAATAACTAAAAACAGTTTTATGTCCAAGAGACGCCGTGAAAAGATACAATTGCCAAACATGCCGCGCATTACGGTGGAGCTGCTGCGCAAGCGAGCAGAGCACAATGAAGGCATCATCTCGACGTTGGAAGAAATCTCGCTGCATCAGGAGGAGCTGGAGAAGATCGAAGTGATCGGCACGCTCTGTCGCAAGCTGCAGATTCTCTACCTGCAGAACAACATCATCGAGAAAATCGAGGACTTGACGCACATGAAGGAGCTGCGGTACCTCAATTTGGCTCTGAACAATATCAGCAAAATCGAAGGTCTGCAGAGCTGCGAGTTCCTTAATAAATTGGACCTCACTGTCAACTTTGTAGACTTTGATACACTAGAACAGAGTGTTGTACGTCGGTACTTTGACACATTTTCAGGTTAACCAGAAGCTAAAACTAAGCCAGCACTATCTTTTCTGTCTGTGCAGGACCACTTGAAGCCCCTGCAACATCTTCGTGAACTCTACATGCTCGGCAATCCGTGCCAGTCCAACTGGGAGACTGGGTTCTGGGAGTACGTCATCGCTTCGCTGCCACAATTGGAGCTCTTAGACGGCAAAGAGATCCAGCGCAGTGATCGCATCAAGGCACTGCAAGTGTTTCGAGAGCGACAGAAGTACGTTCGAAGAGAAGCCAAGAAAATTGCCGCCAACAAGGCTCTGGAGCGAGAGCAGGAGGTTGAGAACTCAGCAGATGGAGACGAAGTGATAGAAGTAGTAGGTGGAGCAGCAACCGATATCTCGAGCAAAGATACAGCCGAGCCAACGGAGAAGAAGAAGAAATCCGTGATGGCATCGACGGAAAAAGTGCCCTACACCCCTCACACCCGTCGCGAGATGTACATGGAAATGGCCGAACAGAAGGAGGAAGAAGAGGCACGACGGCGCGAAAATCAACCGAGAGAGCGAAATATCGAGGCTGAACACGAGGAGGCTCTTCGCAACGCTCGCTCGAAGGAAGAACATGCCGATGGATCTATTCGGCAGTGCAATGAAGGAAAATGGGAGTTCCGCTTGACCGACGAAATCCTTTATTTGATCCTCGAAGTGGATCTTCCCCGATTCTTGGATACCTCGCTAGTTGACGTCGATGTTCACCCTTCGTACGTCTCTATTGTGGCGAAAAACAAGGTTCTCCGACTTAAATTCCCAGAACTGGTGCACTCTGACGCTGGGAAAGCCGAGCGCTCCAAGATCACAGGTACACTTCGTTTGACACTGCCAAAAGCTCACATCACTCCAACGCAACAGCTACGCGCGCAATTGTATCGAGAAGAACAAGAAAGCAAGTTGGCAAAGGCCAAAAAGTCTAATAAAGAAAACTCGACCACGAAGACCATGCAGCGGCGATCTAAGCTCTCAGATGAGGTAAGGCTCATGTGTCTGCAATATTTTTACAGACTTTATCACCTCACCTGCGCTTGTGTTGCTGTGAAATCTTTAGCTACTTGAAGCCGCGAATAATGCGCCACCTGATCAACGCCACGGCGGACCCGTAAATATTCGAGGGTTGGTGAAAAAAGTAACCAGGACGAGAATGGCGAGAACAGCGCTACTTACGGGCGAGCGCAGATGACGCCACTTGTGACGAAAATGCCGGCGACAATCCATCCTGAAGAGGAAGACGACGGCGAAGATACCCCGCCATTGATTTTTTAAGACCAAATAATAGTACACGCTGATCGTTAACTCGATTGAACGGTAAAGTGATGCGTTCTGTCGGGTGTAGTTGCGTTGGTATTTGTGACTGTGCTGGCGTCATTCACCGTCACCTGCTTGCTACTGAAGGTGTGTCGAGAAGAGATCCTTCTACTTCATGGACGCATACGATTTTCTGCCTGAGTATGCCAGTGGTTGTCGGACTTATGAAGTAGATAGCCAAAGCAAGAAGTATCAGCTGCAGGTGTGCGCGTCATTGCATTTAATGGTGCAGCGTCGTCATAAGGACACCAGAAGACGCAGCCATTATGTTACTCTGCCACACACCCAATGGCTGCACAATCCATTGCCAATCCAAGCCACAAAGAGCTGTAAAGGAGCCAAGGACAACCAGGCCAGAACCAACTGATCAATCAGTTTAGATTTTTCCGTCTACTACGCAGATCAGACTGACCTGAGTCGGGACTGATTCTAACGTCTTCCTCATTTGGCTACACCTGTCGACGAAGAGACGACCGCTCGTGAGCAAAGACCACTCTCTCCCATCCATACAACTCCTCAAGGCTTGTCAGTTGCGCATTGACCACCTCAAGCCAGAATGGCTCGATCGGACAAGGACGGCTCGGCAACGTCTCCGACTGTAGGTGACTACGTGCATTTCAGCGGCATTTCCTCCTTGTCGGTGCACCAAGGAGATGGCAATCCTGTCGGATGGGTGAGTGAGATGAATTTCATTCGTGCCGATACTCCGAGTCAGCTGCGACAGAGGTTCATGCAGATCCAAGTGACGGACCGGAGGTTTAAGGAGCCGACCTGGATGCATCCCAACATTGGCGGGGAGGCGCAATTCGTACAGGGACACACCGGCCAGATTGCAGCTATCCGCGAAGAACTTCAAGACAAACAGATCAAAAACAAGCTAGGCGAGTGGACCTCGACGTCCATCAGTGGCAATGCCATCCTGTCCAGCGTGCTCTTCTCGGCGGGGCAGACCATTGCCAAAGCTGGGAAACTTGCACCGGTGACACAGTTTCTCGTGGTCATTGTGGTGTACTGTCTCCGATGGGTGTTTGAAGAAGTCATGAGTGCTGTCCCATTGAATGGCGGCTTTTACACCGCCATGCTCAATTCGGCGCCCAAGAAAGTAGCAGCTACTGCAGCAGTATTCAGTATGTTGTCATACCTGTCGACTGGTGTGGTAAACGGCGTGTCGGCTATGAACTATGTGAACGAGTCGCTGGTGGAGATCCCTGTCATGGGGTGTACGATCGGATTGCTGGCTGCTTTCGCTCTATTGTGTCTGATGGGCATCGCGGAGAGCTCGATTGTGGCGCTGATATTCTTTACCTTCCACACCTTCACTCTCACGTTGTTAGGTATCTGCAGTATCATTTACGTGGTGCAGCACCCGTCCGTGTTTATCGACAACATGAGCACATCACTTCCTGATGTGTCAGTGTTTGGTGGCGTAGCACAGAGCAGCAATGTCTTTTAGCTCTCTTTCTCGGCTACGGCACAGCAATGCTGGGTGTCACAGGGTTTGAGAGCTCTTCGCAGTACGTTGAAGAGCAGGCGGCAGGCATGTTCCCGAAAACGCTACGCAACATGTGGACTTTGTCGAGTACATTCAACGTGGCGTACTCGTTCTTGGCGTTAGCAGTTGTGCCTCTTGATACGATTATCGCCAACCAATCGACATTGTTGTCGTATATGGGTCGATTGAGTGGTGGACGATGGCTGGAAATCCTTGTGGCTATTGACGCATTTGGCGTCCTTGCCGGAGCAGTGTTAACTGCTTTTGTTGGCATCAACGGGCTCTTTCAGCGTCTGGCAATTGACCGTGTGCTGCCAAGTTTTCTGCTCAAAACCAACTCGTGCCGCGGGACAAACCACTTTATCATCCTGTCGTTCTTTATTGTGGCCGCGAGTCTCGTATTTATCTTGGATGCTCAAGTGAACGTTTTGTCGGGAGTATTTGCATTAGCATTTCTGACTGTGCTGGCGTCATTCACCGGTGCCTGCCTGCTGCTGAAGGTGTGTCGAGAAGAGATTCCTCGCGCAAGGTCTACATCTTGGACGAATACGATTTTCTGCCTAGCTATGCTGGCGGTTGGCATTCTTGCGAACGCCTTCTCCGACGTGAAGGCGTTGGCATACTTCGTGATATACTTCTTCATATTCTTCTCCGTCGTATTCCTGATGCTGGCCCGCGTGAGTCTGTTAAAAGGCTTGCTCTTTATTTCACGGAAGTTAGTTCAACATCCTCGGCGAAGGCAAGTGGAACTGCAGTTTGCGCGCGGCCAACACTTCGTGGGTAGCGTGACAATTGCGAAGGCTATTGAGGCGATTAAGAATACGCCCGTGGTGTTCTTTTGCAAGGCAGCTAACCTGCCAAAAATCAACGAAGCTGTGTCATACGTACTGCAGAACGAACACACATACTGCCTACGACTAGTGCACGTGTGCGAACCGGACGCTCCGGTTCCACGCGAGTTTGAAGATGTGGTGAATCTGTTCGACCACATTTATCCATTGATCAAGATCGACTTCATTGCCGTGACGGGAGTTTTCGATCCAGCGATGGTGCAGTGGTTGTCGAACTCGATGGCAGTGCCAGTGAACATGATGTTCATGCGCCAGCCCGGGGACGAGAATATCCACAATGTGTCGGCTCTTGGCGTGCGAGTTATCACCGATTAGTTCTCTTGGACCCCTTCCACTCAAGCATAGGATTCGTTCGTAGTAGTCTAGGAGTCCTCTTAAATATCTTGCTGATGACAGTACCATCGTTGGATATTGAGTGTTCATGATCTCGATATTGTGACAAGCTCCATGAAGTACCTGCGTACGGTTCATTACGATTTGTGCATGTCGATTCATCCGACACAGCTGATGATGGCCCGCATCAAAATTGATGTGCAGTGCCCTCGCCCCACCGGATGTCGTGACTCGCGCAGAGCTCATTTTTGTTTTCTTCCAACAGTGCGCAGCTCTGTGCCAAGCGACTTGCAGCGACTCGGCGGCATTGAGATGTCGACGACAATTCTGCAGTTGACAGTCGCCTTAGCAGCTTTGCTTGTGCTTTTGTGCAAGCCGATGGGACCCAAGGACAGCTCGTCCAGATGGCAAAGTGGCCGTCTCTGCGCCTCCACTTTACGCTCAAGCGCAGCTCCATGCAAGTCCACGGCCAGTCGAAGTTCTCCATGATCGCCAACCCCACCGTGTCGTCGGACTCAACCAGTGTGCTCTACGACACTTTGGCCACATTCGATGAGGATGCAACCACCTACAGTTATTCACTGGTAAACGGACTTGCTTACGAAGCACGGAGTTCTCAGGACGACAGCACTGCTACGCAATCCGTGAGTTGTTTAGACTCGGACTCTTTGCCGCCGGTCAACTCCATCGTCAGTGCGCTGAATGACGCGGTTGCAATATCAAATGTATCGACGAGTACGATGCAGTGTTCGAGTGGGAACCTGTTCAAGGTTTCAGTTGATGGTTTTGATTTCATTGTGTGCTATTCGGGATCATTGGGATTCACGATGACTGGCAGCGATATGGATATCACCGTGGAGTATCTGATTGAACCGGTAGAGATATTGATGCCGAAAGTGATCGATGACACGGCACATGAGTGCGCTCCAGTGGCTTCGTCGAGCTCGATTTCTTCGGTCGGAAAAGCTTTGCTTACTGGAGGACCGATTCCTAAAGAGACCGCCAGAAAACTCAAAGCTGCTTTTGAGTTCTCGGATCTTCTGCCAAAGGACGAAACTTCATGCTCTTGCAAGTCGACTCCACGTCCATGTATCTTCGTTCACGGTCTAGGAGTTCCCACAGAGGAACCTGACAACATTGAAGATCTGTCATTGTTTCCCAGAGCCAATTATTGGGGAAATCTGACGGATGAAAACATGCCATGTTGCACGTCGAAGAAGTATGCAGTGCTAAACACAGTGAACAACTCCTGGACCGACGACGAGCAGCAGCAGAAAGTTTGCGATCGGTTAATGTCAGTGAGCGCCAATAGTCAGGGACAAGCCATTGCTGACACAATTGTCATCACACATTCGATGGGCGGGTTGCTGGTGGCAGGTGCGCTCGCTACTGGGAAATGCAGCTTCGCTGAGACTGTGACATGGGTATCTTTGGCATCGCCGTTGAAAGGGAGCATGGGATCCGACTACTTCCAGAAATCCTGTAAGAATGGGACCAATGTGATCGTAGAAAATCTCGTAACGAAGTCTGGCTATTGCCCCGCAGACGAGGGCATCAAATCTCTTGCTTACGAGGGCGAGAGCTACAGCACTGTGGAGTTAAACGAGGCGTACAGGGCGGCACAGAAGGTCTACCGAGAAAAAGTGTATGCTTTATTGTGCAGCAACTCGTTTTCAGGACTGAAGTCAGATCGGCAATTGTACTATTGGGCGTTCGGCGTCACAATTCCGCACAAGTCCTTGGAAAACGACGGAATGGTAGAATTCGTGAGCTGTGCTGGCGGGTTTCCAGCGTCAAAGTTCGGCGACACGTATGAAGATCGATTTTACGTGACGGAACTCAATCATGGTGATGCATCGTTCCGAAATGGCGATGCAATTCTAAACAAGGCAAAGATGCCCGTCAAGTGGTTTGAGTGCCTGTTGTAGCAATGTTAATGACAATCACAACTTAACTATTAGAATACATTGTGTTGTCGCCTCTTTCAATACTGTAGTGTGGACAGCCATGAGCTGGGTCACTACAATACGTCAAGTTCCAGTGAATGATGTCCGAATGAGTTGGTACAAACCGGACGAGGTTGCTGTGGCATCTCAAACATTCCCTCGTGGTTTTGAACCAAAGCAAGTGGTACAGTACCGGGAAAGCATGCTCGACTCGGTGTAATCAAGGCTGTAGCCCTCCGCAATTCATGACGACAGAATACATTACTGTACGACAGAGGTTTGCAGACCAAATCGATCAATTTAGCAAGGAGCCCGATCAGTTTGAACATATGAACAGCAACAAGCATTCGGGTTTTCGTCAACAGATGAACACGGCTAGAATCTGACGGATAGGGCAAATGCCACTAAAACGTTGGTGTGGTGGTGGTGCTCCAAAGCTACTTAACACCAAGTATAACATTGTACATGATTGCTTCTAGCAACATGGATCGAATGCTAAGTGAAAGCACACCTACGGAAAGCGTTGAGCAATGCCAATGGCATACATGTACATGTACGACGTCACTCATAAGCAGAATGGTGTCACGGACTCCGTGACACGGACAAGAAAGCGCCCATCGCAATCGGAAAACATACGGGTCCGCGAAACTGACATGGCTTGCATCTTGCATGCCAGGTGAGCCACGCAGTGCGGGAACCAATGTACACAACCACGGCAGCAAGGGTTAACAGCACTTAGCAAATCGAGTTTCGAGCTCCGCATTGTGGAAGGATCAGCGCTACGCATGCAAATGTAGCTCCATTGACAGTGAACATAACTCAATGAACGTTTGAGCTGTAATCAAGCTCTCGTTGGCAAGGGGCAAAAGAACCTTGAAGAAAAGTCTGCGAGCAGAGCCCATGATACGCTACAGGGCAGCAAAGACAATCCGTCGAGCGAACCGAACAGCAAACACTTCATTTTAGCATCAACATCCCTAGAGATCCGGTTTTGAAGGTGTCAGCTTTACCCGCGAGCCCGGCAGATGGCCATCATGGCCATCCTGCATTTCAATCCGTTAACTTGAGGCCAATCAAAGTCCCCACTGCTCATTTTGCCACTCAAGACTCACATCGCTGAGCTCGCGCCCCCAAGCTACGCGGGGATGATGTCGCTACTTCTTCGCTGTACAGTCCTCGCCGGAGCTGCGTTTGCATTCACAACTCTGGCTCAGCAAAGCACGGTCCACGATCAGTCGACAGAATGGCCGTCCTTGCGCGTTCATTTCGCACTCAAGCGCGACGCCATGCAAATCTACGGCCAGTCGGAATTCTCTGTGGTTGCCAACCCTGTTGTGTCGTCGAATCCTTCGACGGTGCTATACGACACCTTTGCATCGTTCACGGAAGGCGCGACAAACTACAATTACTCTCTTGTGAACGGCATCGCCTATGTATCAACCGTGACTGCAGGCAAAGACCCTCTGGTGAAATGCCTAGACTCAGACGCACAACCGCCGATCAATGCTATCGTGGATGCGCTGATGGATGCCGCACCAATTTCGAGTGCGTCAACGAGCGGTTTGATTGAATGCACGAACGGCGAGACGTTCAAAGTTTCGCTCAACAACGTGGACTTTGCTGTCTGCTATTGGGGCTCGTCGGGATTCACACTACATGGAAGCGAAATGGATATCGCGGTGGAGTACATGAAGACCCGCGCAGATATTTCAGCTCCGTCGGGTGTTGATAAGCAGGGATGCGTGGCGGCGGTGTCACCGAGTCCAACGACGTCAGTCGGAAAGTCAATGCTTATTGGAAAGCCCGTGGTTTCGAGCGCAGTAAGAAGCCTGGAGGAGGTGTCGGCCGATTTCTTGGACATATTGAAACCTGATCTACCTTCGTGCACATGTAAATCGGAGCCACGCCCATGCCTCTTTGTCCATGGGCTGGGAATCGGAAAAGAAGAACCTGAAAATTTGGACGCGTTTCCTCAATACTGGGGAACCTCACAGACCACGCACCATGCTGCACGTCGATGAAGTACACGGTGCTCAACACGTTGAATTATTCATGGACCGATGATCAACAGCAGGAGAAACTTTGTGACCGTGCGCTTTCAGTTAGCGACACAAGCGAGGGAACCACAATTGCTGACACGATCATCATCTCACACTCGATGGGTGGACTGATCATAGCTGGCGCTCTGGCTAACGGGAAGTGCAAATTCGCAGCGAGCACGACGTGGGTGGCTATCTCATCACCGATGAGAGGAAGCATGGCAGCTGGCTACTTCCAGGAATCGTGCAAGGGCAACACCAACTTGGTTTACGAGAAATTTGTCAATACGACTGGCTTTTGTCCCGCAGATGAAGGCATCAAGTCGCTCGCATACCAAGGCGAAAAGTATAGTAACCCAAAGTTGGACGCAGCGTACAAAGCGGCACAAAAAGCCTACCAAAAACACGTGTATGCTTTGATGTGCAGCAACGCCTTCACTGGATTGACCTCGGACACACAAGCGCCCTATTGGATCTTAGGCCTCACGATCCCGCACAAGTCCAAGAAGAACGACGGCATGGTAGAGTTCTTCAGTTGTGCTGGCGGATTTCCTGCATCAAAGTTCGGCGATAACTGGAGGGACCGCTTCTACGTGACAAAACTCACCCACGACGATACTACGTTTAGGAACGGCGATGCGCTTCTCAACGAGGCCAAGATGCCTGTCAAATGGTTCGAGTGTCTGTTATAGCCCGTCGATTTAAGGTGAACTGGAATATAAAGCTCTGACCAACGAAAACTGAAGTTCATGTTGAAGTTGACTGCAAGTAAAGTACGTAGAAACTCGTCCTAACAATCCCAAAACCTCCACATACTAAAGCTAACCAACCTTTGAGCAGCTTGTTGTAATGAGACTTTGATTACAGGGATTACGGTGTGGATGAACTTCACGCAATCAAGACCGGAGCGAGAATTTTCTTGAAATTCAGTTTTGATTGTGGTGGGTTTACCCACAACGCGCACGGGACGCAATCTATGAACTTGACGCCATTCGAAGTCCCCACTGCTCATTTTACCATTTGAGAGCCACATCACTGAGCTACCGACCGCGAAGATGATGTCGCTACTTCGTCGCTGTACAGGCCTCATTGGAGCTGTGCTAGCGTTCACGGCACATGCGGAAGCCGCCATTCAAGACCAGGCGACAGAATGGCCGTCCTTGCGCGTTCATTTAACACTCAAGCACGAAAGCACGTACGTCTACGGCCAGTCGGAATTCTCTGTGGTTGCCAATCCCATTGTGTCGTCGAATCCTTCGACGGTCATATACGACACCTTTGTGTCCTTCACTGAAGGCACGACAAAGTACAATTACTCTCTTGTGAACGGCATCGCCTACTCATCGAGCGTGACCGCGAGCAATGCCCCATTGGTGAAATGTGAATCGGAAGGACACCCGCCGATCAACGCATTCATGAGTGCGCTGATGGATGCCACACCAGTTTCAAGCGCGTCAACGAGCGGTTTGGCTACGTGCACGAACGGCGAATTGTTCAAGATTTCTATCAACAGCGTCGACTACTTCGTTTGCTATTTGGGATCGGCAGGGTTCACGATATACGGGAGCGAAATGGATATCGCGGTGGAGTACATGAAGACCCGCGCAGACATTTCAGCTCCGGCGGGTGTTGATAAGCTGGGATGCGTGAGAGCGGTGTCAGCGGGTCCAACGACGCCAGTCGGAAAGTCAATGCTCACTGGAAAACCGATCGTTTCTAGCACTGTGTGAGGGCGCTGCACACAATGGCCGTGAGTGCTTCTGAACGGCCGAAGAGCTGTGAGCGAGACTTACGTAGTGGCTGAATTGAGCCACACACACAAGCGCATGGAGATAGACGTTGAAGAACACGCCAAGGAGCCCACTGAGACCCTAGGGAGAATACAGGCAGACATCGAAAGCTAACTAACCGCTAAATACACTCAGTGCAAGTTTACTTCGTCTACAAGCATGTGCTCAAGGTATCACATCGCTCGCATACTAAGGGGAGAAGTAGTGTGCAAAGCGGCGCAGATGTGGAGTATTGTACCAGACAACAGCAACCACGCGATGTCGGCACCACTGTACCGACAGCAGCAACCGACACTCAAGCGACTCCATCAACAAGACAACTGCATAATCGGCTACGCGTCCGCCGCGACTTCATAATCAGCACCAATGGTTGGCGCAGCAGAGCTGGAGGGCGCTGCCACCAGGCACGCCCTCCTTTCGATGCAAGGACAAGTAAGAATAGGACAGATAAACTCCTTGGCTAATTGAACTCACTTCGCAATCTGCATTTAAACGCGCAATACGTCATAGCAGAAGACTTACCAAAAACACGTAGAAGAACGATGGCATGTAGAAGAACGATGGCATGATAGAGCTCTTCAGTTGTGCTGGCGGATCTCCTGCATCAAAGGTCGGCACAACTGCTTCTACGTGACGAGACTACCCACGACAATACTACGCCTACGAAAACTGAAGTTCATGCTGAAGTTGCCTTCAACAAGCCCCGCCAAGTTGACGTCGACCACACGTCTCATCCATACAAACGTCAATGCCGCTTTATCGGCCGTCTCTCGGCTGCATTGCACGCCTCTCTGGCCTCACAACGCGCCGCCTGCGTGTTCCTGCACCGCTTCTTCATGCGGCGGTCATTGGCTCATTATGACGAGCTGAAGGTGGCTGCGGCTTGTCTGTTGACCGCCTCTAAAGCGGAGGACGACCTGCAGGACGTCACAGTGGAGACTTTGGCCAAAAACCTCCCAGGACAAAGAGTACAAATAGCTAAAGACATAGTACAACTAGAAGGAGAGGTGTTACTTGCCTTAAGCTTTGAGTTGCAGGTAGACCACGCCTTCCTGTACCTTGGGGAGGAAGTGGGGAAGGTGGCAGCTCTCTTGCCGGAGGAGCGACGACCGAAGCTGCAACAAGTGGCTTGGAGCTTCTTGAACGACAGCGCTATCACATGGGCGGGTTTGAGTGTGGACGACCAGGCGATGGCCAAGGCAGCGGTGTACGCTGCAGGACTTTTCCAGGACACATGAGTGAAAAGACCAAGACAAAGGGAGGGAGCCTTGGTGGACAGTGCTGACGACGCCGTTGGAGACATTGAAAGGTGTTGGATTAAGTGTCAAACTTGACATCTTAGTTCTTTGTATGTTGGACTGATGAAGTGAACTATGATTCACTAGATGCTGCAAGACACGTGCTGGTAGCGTACATGGCTCCATTTGTTGAGGCCAGTGTACTTCCGAGCGAACTGGTCGAATTGGTGACTATGTTTCAGAAGACAGAGGTGTTTGAGAACTTGGTACGTGTCATGGCATCTTCTGGCAGTACGCGGTGCGTGCCATGGAAGGAAGACCTCGGGGTCGACGTGGACATGAAGTTCCTTTTCCAGAGCGATGTAGACTTCCCTGTCCATGGCAAAACCTTCGCAAACCAGGCCACAGCTTGGATTGATGATTGTATGGTGGATATGAAAGACCACTGGCAACTGAGTCCGTCAGACCGGTGCAACGTTGAGATGCCTTCTCCATTGGTTAACCGCGCGATGGAGAAATGCGCGCGATTCCCTATTACTTTGAAGCGCTCGCTATCGTTGACAGATAGTCAGACCAGCAAGAGGGCGAAACTTGTGCTGTAAGGGTAACGACACGATGATGCCATGGTGATCGCCCTTCCTAGCACGCACTGCAGCTTCGCCTGTGACACCAGAGGCGAGTGCTTCTGTATATTGTTCATTGTTCAAAGTAAACTAAAAATCAATACTTGTGCTAAGGCCAAAGTCTCGTCAGCAATGATTGATAATTTTGCTGTAGTCAGCATGATATCCCTACCTCTCTCGCTTTTTAGTCTGCAGCACCTCCTTCAACACAGCGAGTTGTTCAGCCTTAGTCTGGATACGCTTGAGGATGGCAATTTTTGCGCCTCCAATCGTTCCACTTCAGCCAGAACTGTCGCCTCCATCTCAGCAACTTGGTCCTCGATCGAGAGCTCAAGTGTCGGTTTCTCAAGACGAAGTTTGCGCGCTACTCGCATTCGTGCGTAGAGCTGTCGCTGATCGGTTTGACGAGCATCATGCCGGAGAATTCCCGTGCACCAGGCAGCTTGCAACAATCTTGCAGCGTTTTGGTGTGTTGCCTTCTCCCACCACTCCATCTCAATGAGATATCTTACCTTCTTCTCGCTAGGTGAGAGGTCTAGGAAATTGAAGAAAATGGACTGGATGAGTGCTACGATCAACACGCCGCAAAACATTCCACCGACAACTGCAAAAGACCGCCCTAGGGATGTCACGGGGAAATAGTCGCCTAATCCGGTTCCTGACTGATTACAGAGTGGCTAATGAGTTCATGTCACTAATGTTTGATATCTGCAGCCTTACCAGCGTCACTATAGTGAACCATACAGCCCTCCAGTAGTTGTCAAAGGCAGCTTGAACTGGCCGCTCGAGAACACGCACGATCGCTGCAGTGAGCAACGCGTTCAGCACTGCCAGCGGCAGTAGCACATTCAGCGGATGGAGCTTGAAAATGGCCTTGAAGTGGAAGAATGGCCGCATGGCATCCAGACCATTCAATGACCCCACAAGTGATATCCATGGCGAATAAAATGTCGATACACTGCGCACAAACCGCGCCAACAGATACAGCCGTAGCACCATGAACACTCCTGCATCTCAAACAACAGCGTCAACTAGAAAATTCAATCGCCTAGCACAAATATCGACTCACCGAACACTTCTACAGGGTACTGATAGACCAGATAACAAGCATCTCCACGCTTGACACTATTGACTCCCCATTGTAGGGACTCACAAACGGAATCGTCCTTTAAACTCACACTTCCATGCAGTTGCACGATCTCAACCTTCCCTTAATTCCTGGAGGGATATGAAAGCTGCAGATCAATAGCTCCAGCAGCAGCAACAGAGGTCTCCACAGTGCAAATTTCGCCCTTTAGATGGAACGGAGCTCCTCAATTGGTTCACTTGGCCGTCACAACGATATCTTAGCACCAACAACACATCCAACAGCACCGTCGACACTAAGACGCATATTTTCAGCACCAATTGGGCCGATTCTGAAGTGTCCGACATTTCTTCCTTGCGCTCGACGACTTCGTTCTCTACCAGCATCAAAACAATGCCAAAGAGTGCTAAGACACACGTCGAGAGCTCATATCGTCGCCGCCGCCGGAATTGCTACAGAATTTAGAATCAGCATCATAACTTTAGACATCGATACGGCAAGATTATGAGCCCCAGTATGTGCATCCTATTACACACCGTGTGGACGTTCGATAGAAAGTGCACATGCGAGGACGGAGGACACTCGTGGACAGCTCCAGGTCGCTCCGCAGCGTCAGGTTGGGCCTCCAGCTTCATCCTAATCTGATATAGAGAGCTAAATTTCTTTTTTAGCCAATGACAACAAGATATGTAAAAATGTCCATCTTGATTAAAGTAATCATTACGCTGTGATAACGCGTACACCTGCGGTTGACACGCGCTCGGCTGATAGTATGTCTGGTTGCGTAATGAACATCATGTTGCGAGGCACCTTCATGGAGCGGGACAGCCACTCGATCAGCGCAGGACTGAATTCGCCTTGCACCGACACAAAGTCCACTCGGATCTTCGGGTACATGCTGTCGAACAGCGCAGCCATCTCACGGAACGTCGTGAGAACGGAAGCATCAGCCTCTTCATCCGAGAACACGTGGACGATACGCAGCGTGTGGGTCTGCTCGTTACGACGCACGTAGATGATGGCCTTGTTGATGATGGTAAGGTCTGGTACCTTACAGAAGAAGACGATGGGCGCGTTGCGGATGCTGACGATGGTGCGGGCAATGGTGCGACCACCACGAGCTCCAGTGTGCTCAACTTCGGGGTACCGTCCTCCGCCATACCCGTGATTGTCTGTTTTCCCATTCGTGACGGCGCGATACGTTGAAGCAGCACCAAAACGCACCGAAGAATCGTCACTCGCTCGAACATGACGAACATCACTAAGGCCACGACAATGAAGTAAAGCGCAAAGTACATGAGAACCTTCGGGTCGCCTAGCAAGTTGGCGAAGATGCCAATCACGACTAGTAAAAAGCCGATCACCACTGAAGCCCACGGAGCGTGAATGTCTCGTGGAATTTCAGAACGTTTGCCCTTCAACAGCATGCATGCACATGCGAAGAGAGCCATCAGGCCCAAGAACGCGTACGTGTAGACACCATTCACGGTGGTCGCATCCGCATTCAGGATCAGCACGAGGCTTGAAGACAAGAAAAAGTAAATTCCGATGATGTAATGATTGGTTCCACGCGTGCTGTTCTTCTCCGCCAGGAATGCCGGCAACACACGATCGTTCGCCAGACGTAGGACGAGACCGCAAATGCCGACGTATGATGTCAGCACGGCGCCGCAAAGGACTACAAAAGCGTCGATGCAAACCCAGACCTCGAGCCAGTGCCCAGCCGAAACCTGTGCGACTTTAGCCAGCAACGCATCGCCGTGAGCATAAATTCCGTCGTCACCATCAAGTGGCAAAACAGCAAGAATTCCTGCGCCCAGTCCGATGTTGAAAAACGTAACGAGTACCCACATATTGCGGAGGGTCTTGCGAAAAACACCAGGTGCTTGTTCCTCGACGTAATTTGAAGACGATTCAAAACCCGTAATGCCCAACATGGAGGCGCCAAAGCCGAAGAAGATGGCAGTCAACACATTACCATCCAACATTGACCCAGCAAAATCTACCTCCGGCAAATTTGTGTGCATGTTGCCCTGGAAAATGTGGGGATGTTGGATCCCATAGACCACACTTGCCACGAACAAAATGGATAAAACGACGATATGATGGAGGAAGATAACGACGGCCACACGCGAGCTCTCTGAAATTCCCATCACAGCCAGAAGCGCAAAAGCGCCCAGAAGGATAATTGTGCAACCAACAATAGGGATGTCCACTTGGTTGTTGAGGTAACGCACACCTGACGTAGCTGAGACCACACCCGTAGCCACATACGACAAAATGCTCAAAGACGCAGCAAACGCTGCAGTCCGTTTTGACGTCGTGTTTAGCAGCGCATTGTAAGTGCCACCGTTCATAGGAATGGCAGTGACGACCTCTTCGTAGATGAACCGAAAGAAATATAACACCGAAGCCACCAGAACGAGCGGAATGAGCATGAGTTTCCCTGACTTTGCCGCGACAGACGACGCCGAATAGAGCACGCTGGACAGAATGTCATTGCCACAAATGGCTGTCGCAGGCAACTCGCCCAGAAGCTTGTGAGGTTTGCTCAATTCGCTTTGAAGCTGTGCCAACTCCTCTTCAGGCACTTGGACATGTTCTGAAGTACCAAACCCAGGAAATTGCCATGTTGGACCCTTGGGAGCGCTGTCGACCACCTCGATCTCAATCTTTCGGTGGCGTAGATTAATGACCTGTGAGTCGGAAGTTGAACTCGGGACTTGAGGTGAAGAAACCTCGCGATAGCTCTCCGTCGACAACAATGCAGCATTGGTTTCTTGCACCATTGCAAGTGGCGGTCAAAGCTGGAGGAGACTTCTTCTAACTCTGGAAAAGTCAGAATGAACTTGGAGCTGGATGTCCAACTTCAGGAAGTTACTCCGCTACATTTGCAACGACCCACGTGGTTCTTCGTAGAGCGATTCTTTTGGCGTTGCTACGCTCTGTTACCTGGTAATTTTAAGATCGCAACGCCAATCTGTTGCTACCAACCGCATGCTATATTCTGGCTGCGCTTTTCTTGGCCAGCGTCTTTCCGCCTGAGGCGGCAGGCATACCAACTGGGGTTAAGAGACCTTATCATTTCGCGACAAGTGTTTACCGACCGCAAGCTCGTCAGTCTACACGACTCATAGAGCTGTGCAACCTAGGTGCCCCACATATCTGGTTGTGGTCATTGCTTGGCTTGAGAAGAGATAACCAAGCCTAATAAACCTGATTTGGAACTCGCAGTTCGTGGCTCGATCACCTCGGTAAGATACTTGGATTCTCGAAATCACGTGTATTTGTTGAGCCGGGCGATGCAACAACGACAAGCGATGGCATGATGCCACGGCGTAGATACAATCGAGTCTCAGTGCAATGCGCGTCATCAAATGCAGAAGAATGGATTCACGGTAAGCTTCAGTGAATTCCGCCAGCAAGAGATCGAAGCCAAGAAAAAATTGTTATTGGTATTTACATGCTCTGCACCGCGATTGGTATCATGCCGTGATCACGCGGACACCAGCATGGGATACACGCTCGGCCGAAAGGAAATCTGGTTGCGTAATGAACATCATGTTGCGAGGCACCTTCATGGAGCGGGACAGCCACTCGATCAGCGCAGGACTGAATTCGCCTTGCACCGACACAAAGTCCACTCGGATCTTCGGGTACATGCTGTCGAACAGCGCAGCCATCTCACGGAACGTCGTGAGAACGGAAGCATCAGCCTCTTCATCCGAGAACACGTGGACGATACGCAGCGTGTGGGTCTGCTCGTTACGACGCACGTAGATGATGGCCTTGTTGATGATGGTAAGGTCTGGTACCTTACAGAAGAAGACGATGGGCGCGTTGCGGATGCTGACGATGGTGCGGGCAATGGTGCGACCACCACGAGCTCCAGTGTGCTCAACTTCCGAGCTGCCAGTCGTAAGTTCAATCGTTGCAGCCTTGCCATATCTCGAAGGCGCCATCTTCTTCAAAAGAACCAGTGTGTACCGGAGAATCGTTACACGCTCAAACATGATGAACATGGCCAGCATCACCACGATAAAGTAGAGCGCAAAGTACATGAGCACCTTCGGGTCACCAAGAAGATTCGCAAAGATGGCCACGACAATCAGTAGGAAGCCGATCACGACCGCTGCCCATGGCGCTTGGATGTCGCGCGGAATCTCAGAGCGCTTGCCCTTAAGAAGCATGCAAGCACACGCGAAGAGAGCCATCAGGCCCAGGAACGAGTACGTGTAGACTCCGTTAACAGTGCTGGCGTCAGCATTCAGGATCAGCACCAAACTCGCGGACAACAAGAAATAAGCCCCGATGATATAGTGGTTAGTGCCGCGGATCTTGTTGGTTTTCGCGAGGAAAGCCGGCAGAACGCGGTCATTTGACAAACGACGCACAAGACCAACGATACCAACGTACGACGTTAGCACGGCACCACTCAGCACAATAAACGCATCGACACAGATCCAGGCCTCGAACCAGCTTCCCACAGCCTTGCGACCGACCGCAGCGAGAAGGGCATCTTCGTGCTCATACAGCTCCTCAAGCGGCAGCACGGCAAGAATACCGATACCCAGTCCCACATTAAAGAACGTCACCAGAGCCCACATGTTGCGCAGGGTCTTGCGGAACACACCTGGAGCTTGTTCCTCCACGTAGTTGGAGGACGATTCAAAGCCCGTAATACCAAGCATCGAAGCACCAAAACCGAAGAAAATGGCCGTGAACACGTTGCCATCCAGCATTGAACCGGCAAAGTCCACCTCTGGGTATCCAGCGTGCATGTTGTCACTGAAGATGTGAGTGTGCTGCACGCCGTACACCACACACGCCACGAGCAAAATCACCAACACAATAATGTGGTGGATGAAGATGAAGACCGCGACACGGGAACTCTCCGTGATACCAAGAAGAGCCAGCAGAGCAAAGGCGCCAAGCAGGATGATCGTGCAGCCCACAATCGGGATGTCGATCTGGTTGTTCAGGTATCGAACACCGGAAGTAGCCGATACCACCCCCGTTGCAATGTACGACAAAATGCTGAGACAGGCGGCCACTGCGGCGGTTCGCTTGGACGTTGTGTTGAGCAGCGCGTTGTAGGTACCGCCGTTCATGGGGATAGCAGTCACCACTTCTTCATAAATGAAGCGGAAGAAGTAGAGCACGGAAGCCACCATAATCAACGGGATCGGCATGAGTTTGCCGGCCTTGGCAGCCACAGAGGCCGACGAGTAGAGCACACTGGACAAAATGTCATTGCCCGAGATAGCAGTGGCCGGCAGCTCTCCCAGCAGCTTCCTGGGCTCGTCGAGCTCCTTTTGGATCTCTCCGAGCTCTCCTTGAGGCACTTGGACGTGCTGGCTGGAGCCAGAGCCTGGGAACTGCCACGTTGGGCCTTTAACTGCGCCTTCCACGATCTCGATCTCGATCTTCCGGCGCCGGAGGTTCACGACCCGGGAGTTTGTTCCGGAGCTTGGGACCCGAGGAGACGCCACTTCCATGTAGGCAGTGAGGCCGTCGTTGATGCTTCCGCCTTCTCCAGCGCTCGAGACCATTGTGAAGATTTTTGTCGCTTGGGCTTGAGGACTTTTGTCTTGACTCGAATGCTGCAAAAAGCGGAATGGACAGAATGAACTTTTGAACACTTTTGTGAACCCACGGATCCTCTTTTTCTCTTGGCTTCACTATGCTGTGGCTTCCGATTGGCTTTTGAGGCGGGCGGTTTCGTCCAGCCCCAGTCTCGGATTTAACATTTGTATCGCGATACTCACTGCAACTGCGTGTTGAAGAGGGCCGAGTCATCCCTCCCACCACACAAACTAGACGCAAACAGCCGTCTCTTGCTCTCTTGTGGGCTGGGAAGCCATGCCACGGCAAGTGGAACTGACAAATCGTCGCATCAACAGGCCTGCGGTAAACTCGAGGCGCTGACAGCCGGCGCGGACGAAGCAGTTGCTTCAGTTCGAACACATGCATGCAGGGATTTCGGATGGGATAAGGACGACACCCCTTCCCATCCCATACTGAGCGAAAGTTACCCATCACGTGTCACCTTACATGGTCAAATCCTATTTAGCGCGGTGCTCAAAAAGGTCCGTTATCGCCTCGTCACATGCGGAAAAAATCCAGGAGCGCCGTTTTGATTGCAGCAGCACTACCGTGAGCGGCATAACTTTTGTTCGACTTCTACGCTCATCCGCCTCGGAAAAATAAGCAGTTGCTGGCAGCAGGATCAGTGTGGTCTGCGATTATGGCCACCACTTCTGTTTGATCCTTTTCATTTCGGTCCTGCTAGCTCTTGTCCGCGCAGTTTTGCCTTGGATACACTCTGGTCGCGAGCATTCGACTAAACGAGCGGACATAACCGTAGCGACTCAAATCGAGTGGCTCGGGTGTCTGCCGATCACAAACTGCTCCAGAAAAAGCGAGCCTTGGGCATTTGAATCCCCTTTTTCGATCGGGATTGGGCCTCAACCCGACGCTCCAACTTCGAGAACACGTTTCCCGCAGGACAACCGCAGGACAACTTCTGTCAGACAATCAACGCGGCAGATGGAGAATTTTTCCTGCAGATGAGATTGGCTTTGCTCGTCATCGTCGGGTAGCGTTACCGGTGTGCAATATCATCGGGCAGCTGGTGCTTCGGCATTGGGTACCGGCTGGAAGGAGGGCGGACATACCAGTCCCCATAGCAGCAGTTTGGTGCAGGAACCACTACTTACCTCTTGGCGTCACCTAGCCGATCCGTTCGATCGGCAAACTCCCCTCACCGCTCTAGGGCAATTTAGCAGGTTAATCCCTATGCCTGGACAATGGTTCTCTAGTATTCGTCCCTAGTCAGAAGTTGAGAGTCCTTCTCAATTGTCGTTCGCAGCTTTCATTCGCATTCATTTCATTCCTTCATTCGCCGAGCCGAAATCAAGTCGAGTCAAGTCTTTTGTGCCTGCATCGTCCTAGTAGTCATGCGAGCAAATAGTTACCACGAAGCCGTGTCGCCGATTCTGGAGAGCGGTTTGCGTCTCGACAGTATTCGTCGTCGCAAAGTTGAGATTGAAGTGCCCGAAGGCCCATCGAGAGGGCCAACATGGCAGTTCCCGCGCTCCGGCACCTCGCAGCACGTTCGTGTCCCCGATACGGAGCTGACTGACATTCAAGACGAGTTGAACGCACCACGTCAACTGCTGTCTGAGTGGCCGGCCACCTCCATCAGCGGAAACGACATCCTTGGCAGCGTGCTGTATGCGGCTTCATCTGTGGTCTCCAAGGCAGGCAAGCTCATGCCCGTCGCTCTTCTCATGGTGGCGACGGTGCTGTACTTCTTCCGATTCATTTACGAGGAAGTGGTCACGGCCATCCCTATGAACGGCGGCACCTACAACGCCTTGCTCAATACGACATCCAAGCGTGCGGCTGCGGTGGCTGCGTGTCTGAGTATCTTGTCGTACGTTGCCACTGGTGTGGTGTCGGCCACGTCTGGAGTGAGTTATCTCGCTACTCAAGTCGACATTCCAGTTGTGGGATGCACGGTGGCGCTACTGTTTGCATTCGCTCTGCTTGCAACCTTGGGGATCACCGACAACTCCCGAGTGGCCCTCGCGATTTTCCTCCACCACATCGTTGTGCTGAGTGTGCTAGTGGTGTCGTGCGTGGTTTACGGCATCCAGAACACGCATGTGTTTCGAGATAACATGAAGACGGAATACCCGGAGGTGGACTTCGCCGGATCAATGCTGAATGGTGACGTATTCACCGCCGTGTTCTTCGGTTTTGGTGCGGGCATGTTAGGAGTGACAGGTTTCGAGTCGTCATCCAACTACGTCGAAGAGCAGGCTCCAGGAGTCTTCCGCAAGACACTCCGCAATATGTGGGCGCTTGCGACCATTTTCAATGTCTCCCTCGGCGTTGGAATCCTGGCAGTGTTGCCGCTTGAGGGCGACGACGGCATATACGCCAGCTATGACGCGTTGCTGGCCAAGGCCGCTGAAGTTTCGATGGGCAGTTGGTTCGGGACCTGGGTCAGCGTGGATGCCTTCATCGTGCTCTCCGGATCCGTTCTGACGTCGTATGTCGGTATCTGTGGCTTGGTGCGAAGACTGTCAACGGACCGCGTGCTGCCGAGTTTCCTGGCCAAGACGAACAAGAGTCGCGGCACGAACCACTACATCATCGGCGTGTACTTCTTGTTGTCGTCGAGTTTGGTGCTAGTGTTGAACGGTGACACTTCGACCATGAACGGCGTGTACACGTACTCGTTTCTGGGTCTGATGGCGTTGTTCGCATGCGCCGGTATGCTGCTCAAAGGCAAGCGACCTGAGATTCCCCGAGATGTGAGTGCGTCATGGAGTGCACTGGTGCTCGGTTTCGTGATGGTGGTGGTGGCCATCTTCGCCAACTTGCTGGGCGACCCGAAGGTGCTCATGTACTTCGCGCTGTACTTCATCGCGGTGGCGCTCGTCATGTTCGTGATGTTTGAGCGCGTCACGATTCTGCGTTGCGTCTTGGCTCTCATGAAGACCGCGGTGCCTTCGAAGTACGGGAAAGAGCCCTTCGCGGACGACTTTCGGTCGTGGGATCGCCCCGAAGTGGAGCACACGGGGGCTCGAGGCGGCCGCACTATTGCTCGCGCTATCGTGAGTATCCGCAACGCGCCCATTGTATTCTTCTGCAAGACGCCGGACCTCACGATCATCAACAAGGTGATCTTGTACGTGCGTCGCAATGAGCAGACACACACGCTTCGTATCGTCCACGTGTTCTCGGATGAAGAGGCCGATGCTCAAGTGCTAGCGGCATTCCGGAACGTGACGAAGCTCTTCGACAGCATGTACCCGAAGATCCGCGTGGACTTCGTGTCGGTGCAAGGCGAGTTTTGTCCTGCGACGATCGAGTGGCTGTCGAGGAAGACGGGTGTGCCTCGCAACATGATGTTCATCACGCAGCCGGACATGGTGTCGGCGGAGCGAGTGTCTTCAGTCGGCGTGCGTGTCATCACGGCATAGTGTCGTGGAGGAGCTTTAAGGTTCAACATAATATGTCGTTTGTTTTAGAGGCTATTGCTGTGTTTGCAGTCTGTGTTTCTTCGCAACGATTAATCTCGCAAGTTGCGAGTCGCAACCAGTACGAGTCAATCATTACAAGGCGCCAATTCATTTTCTGTCGTTGGTTGCCTGGATTTTGGCGTGGTATAGTTCCGATCGCGGATGGGCGAGTCGGGGTTTTGCCAGTTGCTGGAGTCATGTGAGTGGATTTTGACTTCGGACGGTCAATCACAGTTGTTGTGGACGCTTCAGTTTGGCTTTTGCTGCACCAAATACGAGACAGCATGAACTTTGGTGGAGGTGCTACAGCCAGCTATCATGAAGCCGTCTCTCCTACAGCAGCAACGATAACAACACAGAGCACTACACAGAGCACCGCACAGACCAATAACTTACGGCGCCGCAAGATCGAACTTGAAGTGGTTGAGAGCGCTAGGAGGGGCCCAACATGGCAGTTTTCTCGTCCCGGGACTGCACAATACGAGCAGATACCTGCTGTAGAACTATCCGAAATCCAGAACCAGTTAAACTTGCCGCCCAAGTTGCTTTCGGAGTGGCCTGCCACTGCTATCAGCGGCAACGACTTTATGGGAAGCGTGTTTTATTCAGCGTCATACGTGGCGGCGAAGTCTGGCAAGCTCATTCCTGTGCCATTGCTGATGGTGACAATAGTGCTGCAATTGTTTCGCCTTGTCTACGGAGAAGTCATCACTGCCATTCCCATGAACGGCGGCACCTACAACGCCTTGCTCAATTCGACATCCAAGCGTGCGGCTGCGGTGGCTGCGTGTCTGAGTATCTTGTCGTACGTTGCCACTGGTGTGGTGTCGGCCACGTCTGGAGTGAGTTATCTCGCTACTCAAGTCGACATTCCAGTTGTGGGATGCACGGTGGCGCTACTGTTTGCAATCGCTGTGTTCGCGATCTTAGGTATCATTACCAACTCCCGAGTTGCTCTCGCGATTTTCCTCCACCATATCATTGTGCTGAGCGTGCTGGTAGTGTCTTGCGTCGTGCATGCTAGCAGTATCCACAGGTATTCCGCGACAACATGAAGACGGAATACCCAGACGTAAAATTTGCTGGCTCCACACTGACTGGCAACGTTTACACGGCGATATTTTTTGGCTTCGGGGCAGGCATGACAGGAATCTCCGGTTTTGAATCATCGGCGAATTATGTCGAAGAGCAGGCTCCAGGAGTCTTCCGCAAGACTCTCCGCAATATGTCACTGCCGACAACAATATTCAATGTCTCCCTCGGCGTTGGAATCCTGGCAGTGTTGCCGCTTGAGGGCGACGACGGCATATACGCCAGCTATGACGCGTTGCTGGCCAAGGCCGCTGAAGTTTCGATGGGCAGTTGGTTCGGGACCTGGGTCAGCGTGGATGCCTTCATCGTGCTCTCCGGATCCGTTCTGACGTCGTATGTCGGTATCTGTGGCTTGGTGCGAAGACTGTCAACGGACCGCGTGCTGCCGAGTTTCCTGGCCAAGACGAACAAGAGTCGCGGCACGAACCACTACATCATCGGCGTGTACTTCTTGTTGTCGTCGAGTTTGGTGCTAGTGTTGAACGGTGACACTTCGACCATGAACGGCGTGTACACGTACTCGTTTCTGGGTCTGATGGCGTTGTTCGCATGCGCCGGTATGCTGCTCAAAGGCAAGCGACCTGAGATTCCCCGAGATGTGAGTGCGTCATGGAGTGCACTGGTGCTCGGTTTCGTGATGGTGGTGGTGGCCATCTTCGCCAACTTGCTGGGCGACCCGAAGGTGCTCATGTACTTCGCGCTGTACTTCATCGCGGTGGCGCTCGTCATGTTCGTGATGTTTGAGCGCGTCACGATTCTGCGTTGCGTCTTGGCTCTCATGAAGACCGCGGTGCCTTCGAAGTACGGGAAAGAGCCCTTCGCGGACGACTTTCGGTCGTGGGATCGCCCCGAAGTGGAGCACACGGGGGCTCGAGGCGGCCGCACTATTGCTCGCGCTATCGTGAGTATCCGCAACGCGCCCATTGTATTCTTCTGCAAGACGCCGGACCTCACGATCATCAACAAGGTGATCTTGTACGTGCGTCGCAATGAGCAGACACACACGCTTCGTATCGTCCACGTGTTCTCGGATGAAGAGGCCGATGCTCAAGTGCTAGCGGCATTCCGGAACGTGACGAAGCTCTTCGACAGCATGTACCCGAAGATCCGCGTGGACTTCGTGTCGGTGCAAGGCGAATTTTGTCCTGCGACGATCGAGTGGCTGTCGAGGAAGACGGGTGTGCCTCGCAACATGATGTTCATCACGCAGCCGGACATGGTGTCGGCGGAGCGAGTGTCTTCAGTCGGCGTGCGTGTCATCACGGCATAGTTTGTCTAGCAGCATTAATTAGTTCTTGCATTCCTGACCCCACGTTTGTGCACTTCAACCACGTACTTTTCGGGTACACTGTACCCTTTGTCTTGTCGAGGAGCTCATTGTCATTCTGGAGGTGTGGACGTATTGTATCATCACCCGTTGCTGAGCAAATGGGCGTCACGAAGCGAGTATTAGGCTCGGAGGTCAAGTCATTGCAGTATTTCCTCAACCGGTCAGCAGTGTTGGCTCAGTATCGTCAATTCCTGCGGACGACGCAGCCGTTGGCCGAGGATGTGCGAGTGGACGTGAGGCGTCAGATCCGCGCAGGGTTCGATGCCTGTCGCTTCGAGGAGGATGATCAGCGTGTGAGTATGTTGCTGCGGCAAGCGCGCGACCAGCTCAAGATGGTGAGCGACTTGGTGGACACAGCGGTGGCTCAGCAGCGCAGCACAGAGAGCAAGAAGGACTGGAAGAAGGGCGACTGGACAACTGCCAAGACAGCACCGACAACCATTACACAATCCTCAACGGACACAAAGGAGGACACTTGGATGGACACTCCATCTGACGACAAGGACGGCAAGGAAGACGTCAAAGGACGTGTGGGCACTGGGTGGCCCTGGAAGAGTGGCAAAGGCACAGACAAACTCGATCTGGAAGGCATCAAGCGGCGCTGACAATGAAATAGTCCGTTGCAGCCCACAAAGGAGGTCACGAGTGAGATGCGTGACATATATAGAGACCTTTCCAGACGCTTTTCAAGGCTGTAGCTGCCCACAGCGACAGGAACGCGCGTTGCCTCCGTCCATTCCAGCCAAGTATTAAATGCTACAGCACCTGACCAAACCGTTTAAGTGAAGGTGACAGGGAAATATGCTGTAACAGGTGGCAAGCCATACAAATCTCAAGTCATTTTGTCTCAAAGAACTGCCTGTGTATGTGTGTACGCCGTCGTGACCATGACGATGATCTCCATGCTAACTAAAGCCGTTGCGCTGCGTTTGACTGCATGCTACAGCACTCAGGTATCATGCCGTCTTCCCCGTCGCTAGCGGCCAAGCTGCCATTCTAAAACACACGAAAATCGCTCTCAATGCGACGTTTACGACGGCGATTCCTATGGCGACACTGAACGAGAATCTCCTGCAACGAGTGAGCAAAAGAGAGCTTATTCCAAGCTAACGACGTCCTAACGGAGCTATGCATGCTATTCAGGACGTCTTTGACTATGATTTCAACCGCGAGCGAATTTTCCTCGAGATCGCCAACGCCGAGATCGCAGCGATGAAAAAGCCGAAGAAGAAGACAAAGCTGTAGTCGAGCAGGACGACACTGACGACGACCTGGCGCTGCAGGTAAACTCCAATCTCATCT
Source organism: Phytophthora boehmeriae (assembly GCA_011947355.1). Taxonomy (NCBI): domain Eukaryota; phylum Oomycota; class Peronosporomycetes; order Peronosporales; family Peronosporaceae; genus Phytophthora; species Phytophthora boehmeriae. The sequence goes on from JAAVTJ010000189.1 coordinate 103,948, forward strand.
ATAAAAATCGCCTCGTTCTCGTACTCAATGCTTTGTGTATTATCTGGAACTTGTAGAGTGCGAAGCTATCGCTATCCAGCAGCAATGGACTTCAGGACGGCACGACCAAGCCACGAAGCACCAGTGAGGAGGACGTGGCAGCCGCCATCTCGGCCTCTCTACGGGAATACTAAGACTTTTTTCTTAACAGTGAGCGACTCAATTCTCTTCACCTTACTGGACTCTCAGGGTGCATCATGTTGTATGCCAACCAGTACATTCGTCCGTAGTCCACGTACAGCTCCTCTCCGGCCTGGACATCTCTCAACGCGACCACCAGCGCCTTGTCGTCCTGCGGCTTTTTGTCAAAGTAAACGTTGAAGCCTCCGCGACGTCCTCTGCAGTCGTTGATGTACCGGGCCAGAACCTCAGGCGAGTGCAGAGCGTCCACGTACTTGCCATCGCCCAACTTCATGAGGTACGACTTGTCCGACAGCTTCCACGCCTCTTGATTCGAGTATACAGCCCCAGTATACTCGCATATGACAGACCCCTGGACATAATTCCTCGTAGCAAATAGTCCATTCCCAGCCCCTGGGATGTTCGACGCCCTCACTTCCACTCCGTCCTGCATGGCTAGTGCTGTCAAAGGCAAGTGTACAATCGTAAATACCGTATATTCTCAGTGCGTACTTGGTAATATATGCGCACTTAGGACATAACGGAGCTAGGGCCATAAAGGAGACCATGACGTCCACGCGCAAGTTCTGCTGCGACGACCTGTTCCGCTTCAACAACGTGAATCTGGATGTGTTGACCGAGACAGTGAGTGCCTGCTCATTAAGCTCATGTCGGTTGCATCGTTTGTTTCCGCGTATTAACCGAGTTATGTCTTTGATTTTTGTCCAGTACAATATGTCGTTCTACCTGCAGTACTTGGCCAAGTGGCCAGACTATTTCCTAGTGCAGGAGGACCCTAACAACACCATCATGGGCTACAGTGCGTAGACATCTCCTTCCTCTCTCTTTTTCTGCCTCCGCAGCTTCATTTGACCTACTAGAAGCTCTACAATTGCTGACCCTACATATGTCCTGCCGATCCTGTTAGTTATGGGCAAGGCTGAAGGCCAAGGGACCAATTGGCACGGACATGTGACTGCAGTGACGGTCGCCCCAGAGTTTCGACGTTTAGGGCTGGCCAAGAAGCTCATGGACTACCTGGAAAACGTGTCGGAGGAGCTCTACGACGGCTACTTCGTGGATCTTTTTGTCCGGGTCTCCAACTCTCTGGCCATTGGGATGTACGAGAAGTTCGGGTACTCGGTTTATAGACGAGTGCTCGGGTATTATTCCAACGCGGACGATGGGGAAGATGCCTTTGGTAGGTTTTCTGAGTTATCTGATCCGAGTGGCGAAGACATTTTATTTGAACGAGTTGTTTTGTTTGAATGTTTGATGCAGATATGAGGAAGGCACTGCCCAGAGATGTCCACAAGAAATCCATCATCCCTTTACCGCATCCAATCACGCCTGATCAATTGTAGCTGGGAACAAGTAGCTGGATTGCTGTTGAGCAGTGAGTGTGAGATCGATGGAGACGTAACGATCAACAAGCGGATGAACTCAGTGGAAGCAATAGAATAACATTGTTTGGTTGCTGTTTCCTTACTTTGTTCCTCAGGTTAACATAGCGTTTTCCAAGAGGGTTCCAAGTCACTACTCGGTAGTGGTAACTATACACAACGCGGACAAGAACACGTGATTTATGACTCAATCTAATCATGCTCGTGGGCCTTGATAGCAACAGGTTCATCATCAGCAGGGTCTTTCATCATATGTAGTGCGCGTTTCGATGGGTGAAGTGGAAGACCGTGCGAGCGCTGAACACGAGGAACTGCGCCAAGGGGCAGCAGCTTTCGTCGAGTTTTATCTGTGCCAACGATCAATATTTCCTCCTCTTTCTCCTGAACCACTTGACTGGGCGCTGGCGAAGTGCGGGCATTTGAGGAGAAATCCACCTTGACTGGGCGGTTAATTTGTGATGTTGCCACTGTTGAAGTGTCATTAGATATCGTCGCCCTTCTCGTCTCTGGACGTGGAGGAGGAGGTGCTCTCGGTCGACGCTGGCTGCTTGTGGACTCACTCTTCTCGATGTTTTCGACGGCAGCCCCCAGTCGATCACTTCTCTGGATGCGAACTTGCTTCAACTCTGGCTTGTCTTTAGCTGCATCCCATACCGAGGAGTTCACGTTGCTGAGAATCTGGCGGATCGCGTCGTACAAGTGTTTCCCGTTTGCCTTGAGCATTGCATCCTGGAACCATTGCGTTTGGACTCGCGCCACCATCTGCGTTAACCGTTCGTCCTGACCAGATAATTCTCCAATTTGATCGTCTTCGATCTCCATGGTGGTCGCATGTGCCAGAATCTCGCGGAGGAGCACTCCACCCACACGCCTCTCTTCCGGGAGACGGTCGTTTATTCGAACGATGAATTCCATCCCGACACTGGCCCTACGTTTCTCCTGGCGACCGTGAGAGTATTCATCAAACGTGTGCTGCTGTGTATTCTGGAGGGCACTCAGGTCGCCCCTCTTGTCCTTGGCTTTCAATTCACTCTCTCCGTACTTTGCAATCGCTGCAGCTACCATCAAGAGCTCCAATACCTCTTGTGTGCTGTCGTTTGTTTTCATGATGCAGCGTAACACCTTGGGATTGACGATGTAATTCACCCAGGCGTTCACCTGTTCGCGCGTGAATTCACTCCTGCCTTGAATCTCTTTCGCCAATTCGGGTTCATAGTTCTTGAAGAAATTTCGGAATCTGCCATACCGGTCTTCGTCATTGTCTCGAATCAACTTGGCTCGCAGGACACTGGAGGCGTCGATGTCATGCAGTGCAAAGGCGGACTTGTCACCGGGTCGATGCTCGAGACTCGTCGCGTCACTGATTGACCTCTTGAGCCGCGTCAATTCATCGGCGGACGCCAAAGACGATCGACGACTTGTCGGCATCATCACTTTCCAAACAACGGGGGTGTCGGGCTGGACGCTCGAGAAGAACTGTCGGCCATGGTGTGTCGCCGTTGAGGCGGAGGGTGGATACCCATGAAGGCGTCATCATCGTCTCTTAACACCTTGGCAGTGTCCGCCATGATGCCGAATGACTCGACTTCTTTGCTTGTGCCTGGACGCACGCCACGGTGTCCATTTGCCACCTGTTACCGTCTTATCGCAGCCCTCCCACCGCCTATCTCGGTGCCAAATTGATAGCTGCCCACTCGCGGCACACACAGCTGGTCAGAGCTCGACGACATACGCTTTCGAGGACACCACAACGCACCGTACAGTCTCCGATGGCTGCAATTTGAAGCCAGAAAAGTTGGCGTACGTGCAATGATCAACGTGCGGACTGCAGCTACGACGCCTTTAAGCGGACAGACATGTCTGTAGATTGCAGCTGCCCCATCTTAGGTGTCCAAGTGAACGTAAAGCTACGAACATAAATGGTGGAGTTTCGTTTGTGTCCACCTGCGGTCACCGTGGTGTTGACATGGACTCTATCGCTGGTTCGTATTCGGAACTGCAGATCCCGACGACAAGCTTCCGAAGCAACAGATCAACGGGTGATTAACCCGATCTCAAACCCGAACTTGGCCGCACAACCGGCTTTTCATCCATTGCCTACGGTCAGACACCGAAGGTGTCAAGCGGATGCCCGGCAGTCGATGCAATGGTGCTCGGCACGACGACACTATCAGTAAATAATGCTCCTAGCTTGTTCGTTGAAGCCCCTGACGTTTACCATACCCTCTACACCAGCAGGCAGAAGCTCCATGCGGTGAATGTTTTGGCGTTGAAAACGCTATTGCCAAGGGCGACACTTTCAAGCTGGGCTTTTGGTCAGCGGTCAATTCACGGGCTGAGCCTAATGGCATCCCATGATCGCATCCCCTATTTCCGGAGGATATTCCTGGCCAATGTAGCTTGGTCCGATCAAATCGGCCAGGACCTGCGCTATCGATCAGCATGGCGACACCAAACATTTGCCACTACGGTGCTTTGGCGCGCGTGTACGTCGAACATGATGAATGGACCGAAGACGAAAAGTTTAGCAAGGGCTGCTTTAAAACGAACAAGAAGGCGCCGTACAAAGCCGACAAGGATCTGCTGCTGGCACTCGGAGATACTCATCTTTTTGTTCTCCGACGGAAGCAGCTACAGACTCGATCGTGTGTCTGCATGTCTCCACAAGAACTCACGATAGACAGCAGTACGCAACAACGACTCGCCAGCAACTTCCAGTGTCCGCACGTCACTTCGTACGACGATTATGAGCAATGGGCAGCTATCGAGTACGCTCTGATTGTTCAAGTACAGCTTACTTTCCGGACGCTGACTAGCGAGTCTCCTAGAAGCAATAATGGCGTGGCAGCTCGAACGAAGGACTGCTTGGTGGTAGTCAAAGATGGCAGCAAGTTGTGGATCGAATTCGAGCATAACTCGGGGCGAGGAGCGTTTCTTGATGCTCTGATGGCCGCGTCGGCTCCGCATGTCATGCTTGACTTGAACTACGCTGACTTGGCAAGTCCTAATCAGGTTGAGCTCGACACCAACCAAGAAGAATCATCTCATTCTGCTGCTTTAAAGAGTCCTGAAGCTCAGGGAGCTGGTCGCATGGTGTTTGAGTTCCAGCGTGCAGCATCGAGACTGGCAGTCATCTTGGCCTTAGAAATGGATGCAGATGACCTTGACATAGCACTGTACGGAGAGACTGAACACGACGCTGTGGCTACGAAGGGTTTGTCAAGTGTCTACACCAGTTCGGATCAGCCGCAGTTGAGTTTCGAGTTCCGTCGGGCCACACTACGGAAGGCTGTGGAAAGTAGAATCCTGTTGTCACTCCAGCTTTCGAGCGAACTCGAATTGGATGACCCTCATTGTCATTTCCTGCTGGGTACTGCCATGGAGCTTTCAGGTGCCCTTGACGAGCCGGATTTGCACGCTTTGACGTGGTTAGCGAGCGGCTTCATCAACCTTGAGCGCGCATTGATGGCTACACCCATGACTTCCACGACCTTGGCTCAGTCGCAGCTAGAACACGCCATCAAGCTTGCGCGCGATCACTCGCTCCGATTCCAACTCGCACTTGCACTAGCTTGTTGCGGCGATCTAAATCGCTTGTGCACGAAGCAGTACGCCACGGCCAGAACACTCCTTGTCGAAGCGGCAAGACTCATGCCAGCACACACCCTCGATACTGTGGGTAAGATGCAGCTGCACAGCAAGATCCATCGACTCAGTCTCGCAGTCTCGCCTCGAAACGAAAATGCCACCCACGACAAGAACGTGATCGACCTGTGGAAGACACTGTCAACAGCTCTGTCTTCGACCACCACCAGCAGTCAGTACCCGTTGCTGCGTCCTGTGATCAAAAGCCGCACCGATCGCTCTCGCTTCTGCTTTGTCGAAGTACACGATGCAACTGAAGATGCCACGACCTCAAAGAGACCGCACCGCCTTCGAGTGTATTTCACAGAGCAGACGACGTTCCAGTGGCTGCGCGACGAGATCGCTGAGCGCTGTAATACCGTCCCAATGTTCGATCCGAGCGAGGAAACGGAGCACACGACTGCGCAAGTCGTGGGCTTCTATGACTCTATAAGCAAAAGCTCCAGTATGATCCCGTGGACTGCACGGATCGCAGAGATCACACGGCTCGATTGGCACGTCCTGCACGCTCTCGTGCACCAAACTGTCTGCACTGATGTCGAAACTCCAGAAGATGCAACAAACGACAGTCCTCGAGTTGCCAAGCCAATGGCTGTGATGGTGCGATGCACGAAATGCCACAAACAGCTTCCTTTACATGAGGCAGAGTCGCATCCCGAGACGTGCAGCTAAAAGACAAGTTGAAGTTGCATTCTATTAGATAGGTTCTTAGATCCCTCTATATAACATACCGATATCAAACCGGTATCGAACCGGTTCGAAACGCTTCCAAAGTGAAAAATGGCGCCAACGTCAACGGTACGTCGCGAGTTGCTCCGCTTGCTGGGCCTCTCCTGCCTCTCCTAGAGCTCGTTTGTCGTTCCCTAACTATTCATTCAATAGCTAACACTGTGCTCTTTCTTTCTATCCCTCATTCATCTCATAACTCGCTCTGTAGATTGCGCGCCACGCAGTGGACTACACGCCTACGTACCAGCGGTTTGTACTCAAACAAAAGACGTATGCTCAACAATTTTCGCACATTTACGTGAGTCGGTTGCAGCAACTGCGCGACGTGGTAACTGTCCAAGTGGACGCCCAGAAGGAAGGTCATGTCCCGGTTTTATCCAAGATCATCGACCTTAAGGCGGACGGACAGGAATGTGTCCTCATCGGAACCCTATTGAAAATATTGAAGGACAAACCTGATATTTTCAAAGCGCTAACCAGTGAGAGTGGCGTCACGCCAATTGAAAAGATTGAGAAACATTTGGCGACAACAGAGGACGAATTGCTGCTTGAGGACGAGAGTGGACGAGTGGAGCTCGTGGGGGACATTGATATTCCTCGAATGGTGTCAGGCGTGGTACTTGGCGTTCGCGGCCGAGTGCCACGTGACGGGGCAGGAGGACAATTTCATGTGGACGAAATCTTCTTGCCGTCATTCCCGCCACAACACTCGCTGCCTGAACGCGCTGAGAGTGAGTATATGGCACTTGTGTCGGGTCTCGCTGTCGGCCGGAATTCCGACGCTCAGCCACTGCGGAATCACGTGCTGGTGGACTATCTAGCTGGACGTCTTGGCGACGACAAGGAGAAAGAATTTGTGGCCAGGATTGTGCGTACAGTGGTGGTGGGCAATGTGCTTGCTGCCACTGACAAGGCAGATACTCAGGTACCGACGCTCAAGCGCAAGACGGCGGAGGAGTTGACACTGGATGCAGAACCTTTGAAGAACGCAGACGAGCTGGTGTCGACTTTAGCAGCTGCCATGTGCGTAGACCTGATGCCAGGACCGTCCGACCCGAGCAACTACACACTGCCGCAGCAGAGCTTCCACCCGTGTTTGTTCCCGCGCAGTTCGCATTTCAAGTCATTCCGATGTGTCACAAACCCGTACGAAGCGCAAGTGGGTGGGGTTCAGCTCTTCGGACATTCAGGTCAGCCACTGCAGAGTATGTTGCAATGCACGCTGCCGAAAGGTGGCAGCTTAGACGATGAAGATGGCGATGCCAACATGGCGACAGAGCAGGACAAGGACAAGCAAAAACAAGAGCGTGCACTGGACTATCTCGAGCAGAGCCTAAAGTGGCGCCACGCTGCTCCCACAGCTCCAGACATGCTGGCATGCTTTCCCATGGCCAACGAGGACCCGTTTGTCATAGAAAACTGCCCACACGTGTACTTTGCAGGCAACCAGCCGCACTTCAGCACCCGACTCGTGAAAGGTATGACTTGCTTGAAAACTCTTTATGAACCGCAGTGCTCCTTACGTTGTGACGTGGATATGCTTGCACTATTACGCAGGTGCAAAGGGCCAGGAAGTGAGGTTGGTCACTGTTCCATCATTCTCAGAGACGTCCACAATCGTCCTTGTAGACCTCAAGGACCTCTCGTGCTTTCCCATTACAATTGGGGCATGAACAAGCTAAGGGTGCATTCACCAGCGCGCAATCGCCTAATAGATAAGTAGAAGCTCTCTTGCAGAGCGCTAAGACCAGATGTTACGGCAAATTGACACGAATAGCATTTCCCATGTCATGATAGGCATTAGACAAGCAGCAAGGTCTCCAATACGAGGTGCGGATCCATCTGACCTCACTTCAACTTGAATTGATCCAAAGACGAGCCGATCTTCTAGAATTGCTTCGTCCACAGCCACACAAAACGTCTCACTTTGCAATTCACCATGCCGACACCCGAGGAACTATTGGCAGTTGAGCGCATTTCAGCGGAAGCTCTTGCGGGTCTTCTACGTGCGAATGCAGATGAGACCGTGGTCGTAGACGTCCGAGACGAAGACTACGAGCTAAAAGGCCACATTGTCAATGCGGAGCATTTGCCAAAGGGAATTTCGTCGAGGACACTGACGTGGACGCACTAGTCGCCAAGTTTGGCAACAAGTCGGACGTTGTTTTCCATTGTGGGCGCAGCAACACCCGAGGCCCGACGTGTGCTTTGCGCTTTATTGAACGTGCAGAGGCTCTCGGAGCCAAGGCTCACGTTCGAGTGCTTGGTGGTGGCTTCCAAGCATTTGCTGAGGTTCGCCGGAATTAGCACCATCTTTTAGCTGATAAGATGTCTGACAATTGTTTCATGTGGTGTGTTTCATGTAGCAATTCGCGGATGCCACCGATCTCGTAACGCCCCCGGTGCTGGTGAATGCGGTAGACAGCGAAGAAACCATGTAGGTATCTTTGGACGGAGTCTTGGTTCATCTATAATGAACACCATCCCACAAACAACTATCTTTACATGTCCTTGCGTCCTCGCATGCGTGCTCACGCTATTTTTCGGATCAACTTTGGGTGATCACTTGTCGCTCTCATCCATTCTCACTTTGCAATTCACCAGCAACCTACAACAGCCAAGCCTCCGAAACTTGTCAAGCACAGCATGGGCAAGGGGAAAAATGCAGCGAAGAATGCCAAGCCGAATGAGGATGCGAACGCATCAATGAAGGCGACTGGAGGCAAGTCACCAGCGACATCCGACGCAGCCAAAGGTACGGCGTCTGCTGTTGCTGCTGCTGGGGCCACCCCAATCGTTCAGCCAGGTGGCAAAAATGCACCAGTGAAGGCGACCCCGGCGAAGGAGTCGACTCCGGCGAAGGCGACTGGGGGCAAGTCACCGGCGACATCCGACGCAACAAAAGGAACGGCGTCTGCTGCTGCTGCCGGTGCGGCCACTGCAGCCGCTCAGTCGGGTGGCAAAAAGGCAAGAACGGCACCGATGCCAAGGCTGCAGCTACCGGCACCACACCGTCGGCAGATACATCATCTGGTGGCAAAAATGCCAAGAAGGGTGCCAATGCGAAGGCGGCGGCAAATGACAACGCTGCGGCCAACGCCCAGGCGACCAAACAGGATAAAGCGGCGACCAACACGAATACGACCAAGCAGGACAAGGCTGCGAACAACACCAAGGCGAACAAGAACACCAAGGAACCCGTGAATGACAAAGCGGCGACAAATGCCAAGGCGACCAAGAACGACCAGGGTACCATGAACGCTCAAGCGGCCAAAAACGACAAGGCTGCAACCAACGCCAAGACCCCAAGCAAAAACGACAAGGGCCAAGCAAATTCAAAGTCTGGAGCAAACGACAAGGCCCAGGCCAACGTCAAGGCGGCCAAAAACGACAAGCCTGCGGCCAACACCAATGCGCCTACGAACTACAAGGCGTCGGAACTCAACGACGTGACTGTGGCGAACATCCAGCGAGCTCGAGAGCTTCGCAAGACCGATCCGGAACGATACTCCAAGTTCCGCAACTTCTTCACTGCCTCCGACACGGAGGCTGCGCGCCAGATCATCAGCCAGACCAATGCCAAGCGAGAGCAGGTGAACAAGTGGGCGCGTGCTTGCGTGTCAGCGAAGGTGATGACGTGCATTGAGGAGTCCCAGGAGAGTCAACAAGATCTTCTAGCCCTGGTGGCTGTGTCTGCTGCGCTCATCAAGTACGGCGAGCAGGAGCTGGCCCGCAGGGATGGTCTCGGAGAGATGGACTACCTTGTCGGCTCGCGGTTCGGCACCAGCGGCTTGAAATCGAAGACGCTGATCGCGCTGCAGACGGGTGAGGAATCGGCAATTGACGTGAACTTCGTGTTGAGGCTGGTGTTGGGACTCGCACCGGAGAAGCGTGACGCGTGCCAGCAACTACGAGGCTTGCTGACCCTCGGAGCTAACTCGCGCCTCACACTCGCTCTGCCGGGCAAGGAATCAAAGTCGACTTCGAACAAGAATTCCGGTAAAAACAATAACAAGGGAAACAACAAGACAGACAGGGCTAGCCGCGACCGTCTCCTGCAGATCGCGAAGCAAGCGCAGTCGGATCGGTTCCAGGAGGCCATGCAGCAAGTTGGCGGCCAACAGCTTTACGACGCTATCCGCACGCTTGTGAAGGAGGCCGATGCGTCGGCGTGGGATACTGCCAAGGACAAGCCTGCGTTGCAGGGCAAGAACCCAGGCAAGAGTAACGATAATGTGAAGAACGCTGCGGGCGCGAAGCAAAAGAAGGACAAGCAAAATAAGCAGCAGCAGCAGTATGTGAAGAAGGCCGATCAACCGAAGAAGAACTTGCCGGTGGAGATCGAGAAGTCGTGGGCGCAGGTTCCGCCGCCAGCCCCTGTCAACATGAAGAACTCGACGCCAGGGAAGAGTGCGTCGCCCGTGAAAGACAAGATGGCTGCCGGTGCTGGTCCGGCGGGTTCGGTGCAGACGCGACCGACTGCCATCGTGAACAGCAGCTCATCGATCGATACTCACGCTGCAACGGGCGGTAAAAAGTTGGTTCTCGTGGTGTAGGTGCCAAGTAATCTTTGGCCATCTCGAGTGAGGCGGGGCTCAACCTAAAGTATAGAGCTCGTAGGTATTCGCATTTTAACAGCGCCATCGGATGAGAAGTGTGGTAAGGATCAAGCCGATGGCATGAATTTGAATTATAAAAGCGATTCGCATGCATCTTTCAATCAGAACAAACTTTTTCAGCAGTGTTTGGCGAAGTGTACTGACATCAAGGCGGGTTAAGCAAATGGAAACAACGCTGGCCAAGACCGCTATTCCAGCGGCACACCCGCAATCGTGTTATCCTTGGATCAACCTCGATCTGTCCGTCGTTGCATCACAGGGATAATAAGATTGCAAAAGAACTGTCGTACGAGTCATTAAAGCGTATTCATCATGCTCAATCTTTTGGTGGGCGGTAGGTAGTCAATTGACAAAGTCATAGATAACACGATATCCTAACGTGCAATTATTCATCATTCTTGAACTGTAGGAGGAGTATTGTTCACGGCGCCATTCTGGGTAGGCTTCACCTGGTACTTTTGTGAAGGCTTACTCATGTCATCTGCATCCGACTCTGACATATTCGACGCGTTCGATTTGGTTGTGACCATACTCCCTCTGCTCTTGCTACTGCCTGTAGTAGCTCCTGAGGTGGTCGAGGCGATTTCTTTCAGACGGAAAACCTTCGGGCCTAGCATCAGTGCCATAATCAGTACTGTGCACAACAGCAGCATGACTGCGAGGAAAACGTAGTACGTGGCTGCAGGCATTTCTACGAGATACGACATTGGCATCATGACGAGACAGCCGACAAGAACCACGACTACCGAGCCGAATATCCACGGAGACTCTTGGAAATCCACTGACACGTTCCGGATGAGGAAGGACAGATAGAGTCCCAGCATGAGCAGAATTGCCTTCCAGAAGATGAGTAGCGCCGTGAAAATAAAACTGGACGAGCTACACGATATCCGGTCCACCGTTCCTCGAAATTCGGTCGCTTCTTTTATCGTGATGGTTGGCTCTGGAAAATCGGCAGCGAACCATGCAACGAAAATGACAATGTCTCCGATGTAAAATATGGAGATGATCTTGAGCATTTGCAGTAAAGTCACCTTCACACGCTTCATTGCAGCCTTCATGAACACTCTGTAGACTCGTAAGGACTTGATGATGAGCGACCCGAAAATTGTCGTAAGTCCCAGCGTCAACAGAACCGGCCGGATTCCACAAAGCGCTTGGGTGGGGCGCCCAGCATACGCAATGACTGCACTAGTAGTGAAGAATCCGCCAAAAATCATTAGCAGGAGCAGTTCGTACTGTGACCGTCGGATAATTGGTGCGTTCCGGTTTTTAAACACAAGGACGATAGCAACGAGAAGTAGTCCTGCTACGATCGTCGATAGCACCGCGAATGCAGCAAAAGTTGGAGACGATGTCGGCATGTACTCGCAATGAGTTTTGACAGTTTTCGGTAAGTCAACTCCATTCTCACACTCAGCAGAGAGTGTGGCATCCGAGGCGTTTGGGAGCTTCCAATAGTACGTGACAGTTCGATACGCATCTGAGTCGCAGTCTGACACATTATAATCATAAAAAGTGGAGTCACAGTCAGGCTTTTCGTCCATCCAACCAGACCAGACTCGGCGATTCTCGAAGATCCAGTCACACGATCGACTAGTGTATATGGTCGTAGGCAATGCTGCTAGACCCCCATCGCAGTTGTTCGGTAGTGATGTATTCGCTAGGTTTGGCGATTTCCACGCAAACTCAATTTCGCGTACGACACTACCGTTTTCACACCCGGTCACGTTGCTGGTGACGAATTCTTCTAAGGTGCACAAAGGCAGCCGATCCAGCCATTCACTCCAGACATCGTAGTTTTCTTTCATCCAGTTACAAGCAGCACGGAAGTATGGCTCAGGTTCTGTGACGTCGCTCGAAACTACACTGTACTCACTCAATAAATTGTTGATATCGGAGTCAGTAAGAGTGAACTTAGAGAAGATCGATCCAATCGGTAAATTTTTCACGATCGACGCAGCGAATTTCGTGAGTGGCAAGCTTGGATAATCCACATCCACGGGGTTATCGCTCTTTTGCCGTAGCCGTACTCACCGTACGTTCCTGTCGACAACTTCACGCGGTCCGGATCGGTGCGCGGTAGGAACACGCGGTTGAATAACCCTTTGTGTACGACGTGGAATAAATCTGGCTCGTAGTGATAAAACAACAGGGGGTGTGACTGCTAGCTGCGTTTGAAGCGTAGGTGTTCAACCCGCTGTACCCGAGAAAGCAGAAGTAGGCAGGGATGTTTAGGTTGGAGAGCACAGCTTGGAAATAGCCTTGATCATATCCGGGTATCAACATCGCCACAACCAAGCAGTCTTTTCCTGTAGCTTCACGTAGCGTGCACGCCTCAGATTTTTCACAATTGTCTTTGCAGCCCATGTAGCCGTCCGGACAAAAGTTCGCGTTTGGATTGTAAGCTGGGTTTGACTTGAACGGCACTACGCTCAGTGCACTTATCAGGGCATCGCTCGTGGCGTAGTGCTCATAAAAGTGGGGAAAGTACTGCGGCGTGGCATTCGTGCCGACACGAACGAATTCGTGCGGTGTGTAGAGCCCTGATAACCCATAGTACCCAACACCGCCGACTTTGTAGCTCTCGTTGAAGTAGACCCTTAGGCTGGACATGGTTGTTGAGGACCAAACTTCGACATTCAAATGCGTCGGGGTGCAAATACCAGTGCCCACAGATGACATGCGCTGCGTGACATCCACACTCTTTCCTCCTACATTGATCGAAACCTTGTAGCCACTCTATTTTATCGGAAACCACAAGTGGTGAGATAGGTTTACAGAATTTAGCAAGGAAGAAATGCCAATGACTGTTACTTGCCACTTCTTGTGCGACGATTGCTAGCACCATGGAGGAGAGCCAATGCGTGTCCCAGTTGCCGATATCCAAGATCAGTGTGCCATCCACAGTGCCCTGGGTTGAGCCGTCAGTGGGTTGGCCGGTACCGAAAAACTTTTGTCCTGCAGGCATGCAGGTGTCAGCGTACGCCATCTCCGATGCCGTTCTTGGGTCCTCGATCTGCGATAAAGAACTTAAACTCACTGCACAGCAATATGACCAAGCAATGGAATCGTACTCGGTATCGGGGAATTGAAGCGCTGGTTGCAAGAACGGATTGAGGAGTCGACCACTTGAATCGCGGTCTTGGCTTGACACACCCAATGCTGTTTCCATTTGTTTGACCCATGCTTCATCGAGACAAGTCCCTAGGAATCGGTTAGGTCCTAAGGGATTCGCTACAGCAACGACCCTAGTGCACCATGAAGCAAGGAATAACAGAAACCACATTTTCGTTGCGTAAGTTGATGCCACGGGAGTTTAGCGGCAGTCTGTTAATGGCACGAATACTGCAGGAACGCGGCATGCGAAGAGGAGAAACGACCAGGTGACGCTGATAAAAATGGACCCATCGACTCTGGCCACATGCATTACAACTCTCACCTCAGACTCATATACCTGCTGTCATTCCCATGGCAGTCTCTTCAATAGCATTGGTCGATCATTCTTTCGAACTGATCCTCTTAGGAATTGTATTTCAATAGCCAGAGTCCCCAGTTCACAGAGAAATCTCCAAAGGCGTCGATCGAGCCCAGTGGATGCGAATCTTCTGGGTACCATAACAGTTGCGTGGGCACACCGTAGCTCGCGATCGTCGCTCGGTACTCGAGACCTTGGTTAGGCGGCACACGTTTGTCCTTCCCGCCGATTCCGAATAGTGACGGTGTCGTAACCTTACTCAGGTCATTGCCCACAGGGGAGTGCTGCCACAGCTTGCTGAGAATGGCCAGACGCGCTTCAGGGGTCAATACCGGGAGATTGTCCTTGGAGTTTTGCAGTTTCTGCGACGTGTGAATCGATTCAAAGCGCTGAATGCCAGCACACGCGAGCCCCCAGTCTTGAATATCGGATGTGTAGAACACACTCGACATGTTAGTCACCGGGTTGCGAGTCACCATCGACTTGTAGAATCCAGGGAACTGCGCAATGAGATGCGTAACAAGGAAACCACCATGACTTCCACCTGAACAATGCACACGAGACTTGTCAAGCGACAGACCCATTCGTGAACTGTTTTCGAGCAAGTAGCACAGGGCATAGTGGCAATCGTACACGTCCTGCGTGCCCACTTTACCGATCAGAGACTCCAGTGCCTTAATGCCAAATCCAGTGCTACCACGGTAGTTGACCGTGACGATGGCAAAGCCGAGGGCAGCCCAAAAGTCACACATGCCACGGTACATGACTGGTGAGTTGCCATGCGGTCCGCCATGCAATTCCAGAATGACAGGGAATCCATCCGCTGGTGGGGTGCTGTTCGGCAGCATCACAGTGGCCTCATAGTCGCTCGAACTGAATACCGGCGGGATCAGTACATCCTCCAGAATGGCGGGCGTATCGGGCAGCTTCTTCTCAGCTGCAGGAGCGTCCGATACAGACACTGGAATGGAATATACCTCCCAGCGCTTGATATATTTCGTGCTTCCTTGCTGATCGTCAATTGCGATCGGAGGAGTACGGTACTTTCCAGTCACTGGATCAATGTGCACAAGGAACACACTGGGAGGACGTGTGGGGGACGACACCATCACTAGGAAATAGTCGCCCTTGCGGTCCAGCACCGATTCGACGGCGACACTGGCACCTTCAACATACTCCGGTGAAATCAAAGTTTTCGTAGCTACCTCAACATACTTCCACACCGGTCGTGAGCCAACTAGCGTCACCACGTAAATGTACTTCCCATCAGGAGACCAAGCATTCCCACCTAGTGAGCCAGTAAATAACCCGTTGAACGCTTTAGTTACATCCAGCTCTGATGCATCAGGTTCGTCCCGAATAGGGACCACCGTGGACGTCTCTTTCGAGTCCCAGTCAGTCACGCACAAAAAGCTGCATGTTCCGTGAGTGGCAACGTCTCTCGTCGCGAGGAACGCGAGTTGTTTGCCATCCGGCGAGAAGCGTGGGCTGCGCATCGTCCCAATTACCTTGCTCTCGTCATCCACAGGCACCAGATCCAATTTCTTCACCTCATTTTTGGATTGGTCTTCCTTGTCTAGCACTGCATGGTACAGTGTAATCGGTCGGTTGTAGCAGTAAATGATACCCAATCTCTTCGGGTTGTCCGTCGCAGTCGCTGCAAACACCAGCTCCTTATCACCCGGTGCAAACGCCACGTCGGCACACGTCAGATTGTCTGGTACGCCCTTGACCTCTTCGATTTTACCGGTGGCCAACGTTGCCAAAAAAATTGACCCCGTTTTCTTGCCTTCATATTGTTCTCCCCAATCATCTTGAAACTCAAATTTCGCGCCGGGCAGTGGTGCCTCCGACTCATCTTTCGAGTCCGTCTTCTTCTCCTTTTAGTGTTCACATTCTCCCAGAAAGCTGGCGATTCAGATACTTTCTTCTCGGCAATGTACGCAATGGTGTCTTCATCGTGAGACCAGGCGATACCGCCTTCACGCTCCCCAAGATAAATCTGTCCGTGCAGCGTTTTAGGCGCCTTGAACGTCGACACCATTTTGCCACCTTCAAAAACTACAAAACCACAGAATAAAATAATAATTTAGTTATCGCTAAACCACCAATTTAGCAAGAATCAATAAAAACATCTCACCCGTGAAAACTCCTTCCGGGGTGTATCACCCTTCCCTTTATCGAGTTTCAGAGTCACCACGCGCTTGGTGGACGGTGACACGCTCGTGTAGTCGGCTGTCCAATTGACGGGGAAGCCGCCCGAGTGCACCGTCGCCTTGTTCCTGAGGTCCGTCACTTGGTGCTGCACGTGATACTTCTGAGTCACGTTGTTCACCAGGTCCGTCTTGCTCCAAATTAATTGCACAGTGGCCGCATCGTTTACGGTGAGAAATCCACCGACAAGAGACTTGGAACTGTCCACCACTTGGGCGAATAAACCGCTCACTCGCTTGTATTCCGCTTCGTCGGGTGTCGCCATGATGCTCAAAGTCCGAGAAGATCCGGGAATGATATTGGGGGTCTTCGTCCACTACAATTGAGGTTTGAACAATATGATTGGTGGACGGGTGTACACTCATCGTGAACGTCCACTTACAAATTTCAAGTATGAGCGGACGACCAATGAAAAGCACGCGTTCGGGGTAAAAGATATGTTGTGAGCCCAATGTACTGACGATTAGTCGAATCGTTCATTCCTGACGTGTCCTGCAGGACCTCATTCCCCTCTTTGGACCGAACTCGCACCATTTCCATTATGCTCCGTAGCACTGGCAAACTTTCAGACGGCGATATTGCAATTGGGGACATATCTATCAATGTCCCTGAGACGGATCCACTCATGGACGCCAAGAAGGACAAGAAGACTCCAGTCAAGAACTCCGCAAGCAATTCACCTCCGACCAAAGTTCTGTTCCTCGATGGCGTACGCGGCCTGGCTGCAATTATGGTGTGCACCTCTCACTCCAAGGAATATATGGCGGACATCGATCTCGGAGCCATTGCAGTAGACGCGTTCTTTGTCCTCTCGTCCTTCCTGTTGACATGGCTCTTCATGAAGAAGAGCACTCGACTATTGGCACAAGGCGCGAGCGTCCGGCAATGGGTGTTTACACTACTGGACTATTTCTCCAAGAGATTCTGCCGGGTCTACCCGCTCTTCGCGCTGACTAGCTGCGTGATCTGGCTGCTCCCTGCTGAAGCCAAGAAGCGCTACTACTTGATCAAGCAGCCGGACAGCTTTGATTTGTACAAGGTGCTGACATTCGACTTCGACTACCGCTACTTTGTGTTTTGGACGCTGCCATTGGAGATCACGTACTATTTCTTCATCCCGGTGTTTGTGCTGGGCGTCTTGGCGCTGCGCCGCTTCTGGTGGGTGCCGTTCATCCCTGCGTACTACTGGGTCATTAACGAGGGTTGGTATCAATTCCGAACGAGCCACATGGAGCTTCGTCCTCATTTCCCAACGTTTGTCGCCGGCTCGATGGCTGCCGTTATATTTGTGAAGATTGGTATGTGGATCAAGACGAGCGGCTTTGAATTCCGCAAATGGCACGTGTTCCTGATCCGAGTTGTTGAGTACATCACGATCGCTGTGTTCCTCAGCGTTACTTTCCATGGTCTGTTCTTCCACTGGGTGCATGAGAACACCGCCCCGAAGACGAAAGGGTTCTCATTCATCAGCGTACTGTTGACGATCTTGTTCGTGATCGAGATGGTTCTGCCGTCTTGTGTATCTGGCATTTTCGAGTGGAGTGTGTTGCGCTACTGGGGCAAGATCAGCTTCTCCGTGTACCTGCTTCACAGCTTCGTGCTGTACGCGTACGTGGTCGGGTCGCAACCGAACTGGTACGACAAGGTGTTTTCTCGGTTTGGGCTCATTCTCCTGCTGTCGACAGTGTCGTATCACGTGGTGGAGTATCCGTCTCAACTGCTATCGCAGCGAATCACCAAGGCATTGGCTGAACAAGAGAAGAATGGCTCCGGCGGTTTGTCGATCCTTGTCGGTGATTGGGGACACCCGGCGAAGCGGTTGTCGTGGGCAAAAGAGCTCAAGCCTTTGGTTATGCTTAAAAGTGTGGTCAGCAGCAATGCTGCCGACAGGAAGCAGCACGAATCGACAGCATAAGGCATGTGTATATCTGTCTGTGACGTGACGAAGTGATGGTTTAAAGGGGACAACAGATTTCGCGTCAGTGGCGAGTGCAGGGAGTTTCCGTACGACACGTCTGACGCACGATGTCGTCGTGACAACAGATAGTGGCACTGTATCCAGAAGTCTCCCCGGCACAGTGCAGTAGTGATTTCATCTCCATCATTACAGTGTGCACGAACTCTTTAATCGTTCTACATGTAAGATGCACATGCGTAGATGTTTATGAGCCATGGTGTTTATTGTGCCGATGTCTTTCCTAGCAGCTTTTACCGCTTTCATCCTACGAAATAGAGCTTAAAACCTACCTGTATCTCACCGTTCACTGGCTCAATATCATTTCAGCGAATCATCGTGCTCTATCGTGCGGTAAAACTTCAGTTCTGACCATGTAAAGAGCCAGAAAACCGAAGCCACACGGACAGCAAATCACTTGCAATTTTAGTCGAGCGGGTTCACATCAGGGGAGAGTCTCCATTGCAATCTTCCAGTCCATACAATACCGACAAATATGCTACGGACGCATGGCAATGAAGATATCAAACCTTCATCAGCCGACGATGAAGTTGCATTGAACGTCCAAGCTATTGCGGAAGATAAACCGCTGCTCGCTCAAGACGAACAAGACAAGGACAAGGCCAACAAACCTGTGGCTGCCAAGAAAAAGCGGCGGCGGCAGCACCACCAACCAAAGTGCTGTTCCTGGACGGCATCCGTGGCATTGCAGCCATTATGGTCGTCACGCAGCACTCGCACGAGTACATGCAGGACCTGAATCTGGGGGCCGTCGCGGTGGACGCGTTCTTCGTTTTGTCGTCATTCCTGCTCACGTGGCTCTTCATGAAGAAGAGTATCAGGATGCTGAGCCAAGGAGCTAGTGTCCGCAAATGGCTCTTTGCTCTTGCCGACTATTTCTCCAAGAGATTCTGTCGCGTTTACCCTTTGTTTGCATTGACGAGTCTCTACATCTGGACCCTCTCAGATGAAGACAAGAAGCGCTACTTTTGGTGAAACAAGCGGGCAGCTACGACCTGTTCAAAGTGCTGACATTCGATTTCGACCATCGGTATTTTGTGTTCTGGACGCTGCCATTGGAGATTTCCTACTACTTTTTCATCCCGGTATTTGTGCTGGGAGTGTTACTACTACGTCGCTTCTGGTGGGTGCCGATCATCCCGGCGTACTACTGGATCGTTAGTGAAGGGTGGAGCGAGTACCGCACGAGCCACTCGGTGCTGCGTCCTCATATCCCGACGTTCTTGGCTGGATCGCTGGCTGCAGTTATCTTCGTGAAGCTGGATGCGTGGATCAAGGCTAGCGGGTTCCAGTTCCGCACAGTACACAAGCTTCTGCTCCGTGCGATCGAGTTCAGCGCACTGGCAGTGTTTCTGAGCATTGCGTTCCGCGGACTGTGGTTCAACTGGGTGCACGAGAATACCGCGCCCAAGACCCCCGGCTTCCCGTTTGTCAGTGTAGTTGTGACCACAGTTTTCGTCTGTGAGATGATTTTGCCCTCTCCACTATCTACTGCGTTCGAGTCAAGTGTGCTGCGTTACTGGGGCAAGATCAGCTTCTCAGTCTACCTGCTCCACAGCTTCGTGTTGTACAACCCGACTGTGAACACGCAGAAGACTTACTATGATCGGTTGTTCGCTCGGTTCGGTTTACTGTTGATTTTGGCGACAGCGTCCTACCACTTGGTCGAGTATCCGTCTCAGTTATTAGCACAACGGATCACCAAGGCGCTTGCAGAGCAAGAAGCAAAGGGTTCTGGAGGACTGGCAGTTTTCTGGGGCGAATGGAGCAACCCGACTCGCGTGCTTGCTGAACGGTTGGCATGGGCACAAGAAGCGAAGGCTTCGGGCAAATGGACGCAACTGCTCGGTTTGAAGAGTGCATCCACGCCCAAACCACAGACACATGAGTCAGCAGCGTAAACCAGAATATTCCTGTATGCATACGAGTGATAATCGATCAAATCAGTAGTACAATGCATTCCCTCTATTACATGGACCACACTTGGCACATTTGCAGTACAAGCAACGCCGTATAACAACTGCTGTAGATTACGTAAGGAATGGTAAAACTTGTCGATAGACTTTCACTTTATCCACTCAAATTCAAAAGTGAAGTCCATGCCTGTAAATTGAGCGAGAATCAAACAGTTAGCGATAGAGGCTCGTGATACCGAGTAGGTCAAGCAAGCACACGTACCAAAATGAGCTAAAGTGAGCTGCAATAGGAGCACAATCCATACAAAAAGCCGGCCTTGAAGTGCCTCGGTTGCCGACTCCAGCACAAACGCTAGTTGGTAAAGCAGCGAAAAATCAAACTTGCGCTTCAATGTCATATGAAGCCAAACCAAGGAAAATATCTCGGTCGACGTATAGGCTGCGATGCTGCCAATAATCGTTCGGATTTGGCCGGGAGCAAGAGATTCTGTGTGCGGATAATACCTAGCACTCGGTAGGTTGACGAGAATCGATAAATAAACTGCGTAGAGCATCGGGATTGTTGCTTTGATGTACCCGACTAATGCCCGATATTCCAATAAGAACAGAATCCTTGTTGTTAGCGCACTGCTCTTTGTCGATGATACTTTTCTCGACTGATGGGATGGCGTAGGTTTGAATGGATCAATGTTGCCATCAATTGGTTTCGGCCACCTGGCACTCAACAGGAGACTTGGAGACCGTCCTCGAACTCTTCTGTTTAGGCAATTCAGTTTCTGGAAGGAAGCCGCAGAGCGTTCAACCTCCCTAAGTGCGAGTGCCGTATGGAAGACATTTAATGCAATCATCGCCAATGCTGTCCACCAGGAACCCGATGACTGGATGCAGATAGCACTGTACAATCCGTTGAGCACATCAACAGAGAAGGCGACAACAGTGGGGATTGATTCTGTGTCGTCGGATGCGATCCAAGCGACAAGGTGCTTGAGTGCATGCTTCATAATCGGTAGAAACAACAGGAGTCCAAACCGCATGATGGCGGAATGACAATTTGTGAACATGGCGCTAAAAGCGATATAAGCAGCTACTAGCACCACTTGAACCCCAACCAGATACAGTTTTTGCTTGAATGTCTTGTCAATCGTCATGCCAGTCAACTGATTATTTGTAGGTCGTGCATACTTGATGATCACCAAAAGCAAACTCACGAATACAATGGCCGCTAGAGTTCCAGCCGCAAAGACGGCAAACGGCACTGGAAATGCCCATTGACTAGATATCAAAATCATCAACCCGGTTACAATACTCGCAGTTCCAAGCGTAACAACCACAATTATCCAACTAAACACTTGAGGGATCGCCGACCGGACTTGATAAAAAGACCCGGCTGAGCCAGAGGCCAAAGCAATCCACAATCGAATCCACGCTCCGTAGTTCACTTTCCAGCCGAGCTTTGGGTCAGAAAGTGGAATGATTTCGATCAAAAGTTCCAATATCAAAGCCGGCCATGGCACCAGTGCACAAACCAATAATACCCGCAATGGAGACGTACACTGGCAATAATCATCGAGTTGTTCGGTTCTAGCAGCGGAATATTGGCCAAGTCGAGAGATTTTCACACGATTCCAAAATGTTCTTGCTGTTTTCAACACTCGAGCTTTCCTTGAGCGAACCACAAGATCGTTTAGATTCGCCACTGAAGGTCCCCGAGGGACTATCACGTTCAAAGTCATGTCCAACTGATCCAGAAGTAGACAATTGAGACTTGGCTCAAAAACGAATAACTATATGCCAAAAATATGTTGACCGCAGGCTTCTTCTGTTGCTGTCAAACGGATTGGGTCGCTTTCCAGCTTACTTCGCGGCAAGATTAGCGCCAGTGACTTCGCTTTCTTGTGCCAGTTTCACCTTCTTGCAGTTGTACTGCTCGTGAAACAGCTCTCTCGCCGATGCAACACCTTTGCTCCGTCCCTCCACCTCCGTGATGTAGTCCGTGTTCTTGGCGAATAAGAGGTTGGCGCTACCCCCGTGATCTCGACGATGATAAATGCATGCGTTTCGATCACAAGTGCTTGTCGTCAATGCCGGCAGCTTGTAGGTCGTCGTCATCGCCCACAAGAAGCGAAGACTTCGGGCAAAAGGCCCAAACCACAGACACATGAGTCAGCAGCGTATGCATACGAGTGATAATCGACCAAATCAGTAGTACAATGCATTCTCCTCAGTTACACGGACCCCACTTGGCACATTTTGCAGTACAAGCAACGCCGTACGTGCACTAGATTACGTTAGGATTACGTAAGAGAAGGTAAATAATTTTTATTTAAATCAAATACTGTACCGGTTATGTGTGTCAATAACGAGCGGCTCTCATCGCCTGATCTCTAGTGGACGATGGCGCCGGCAGCCGACGCCAAGGCGCTGGCTTCGGCCATGCGGCAGACGCTCAACCTGCCGTCAACGAAGTTCCCTATGCGTGCTAACGCTGTCGTTCGTGAGCCTCAATTGCATGCTCGTTGTGTGTCGCTAGCCTACGAGTCCCAAGCCAAGAGTTCCGACAAGCCCAAGCCACTGTTCGTCCTCCACGACGGGCCGCCGTTCGCCAATGGCAGTCTTCACATGGGCCACTTTTTGAACAAAGTGCTCAAGGATATGATCAACCGGTACCAAATGTTGCGCGGCCGAGAGGTGCGATATGTTCCTGGATGGGACTGCCACGGTCTCCCCATTGAGCACAAAGCTCTGACTCAATTGCAACTCCAAGCCACGGGGCTATCACCCGCTCAAGTGCGTGCATTGTCCAGACAACTTGCACGCAAAGCTGTACAGGAACAGCAGAAGGATTTCGAGCGCTGGGGGTCCTAGCAGATTGGAGTGGACAGCCAGGCAGTGTGTACCTCACGATGAGTCCGAGCTACGAAGCGAGTCAGTATGATGTGCTCAAGAAAATGGTGCATGACGGACTCATTTTCAGAGGGTTCAAGCCGGTGTACTGGTCTCCTAGCTCCCGTACGGCGTTGGCGGAGGCCGAGTTGGAGTATCAAGACGATCATGTGTCACATGCGGCGTATGTCAAGTTTCACTTTGCGTCGACCGGTAGTAGCAAGAACGACCACGCGGCGGCTGTGCTGAACAAGTATGGAGATAAATTGTCGGCTGTGATCTGGACGACCACGCCGTGGACCATCCCGTCCAACCAGGCGTTGTGTGTTAATGCTGATCTCGACTACGTGATTGTACGCCCCCGAGATTCTGACTCGGATGCATGCTATCTCATTGCTGATGCTCTGAAAGAGAATTTTGCTGCTATATTGACGGGGAATTCGGAGATGGAGGTGGAGTTGGAGGTGCTGGAGACACTTAATGGTGCGAGTCTTGAAGGCATGCACTTCACACACCCGCTGATTAATCGTGAAGCGGTGGTACTGGTGGGAGAGCACGTGACGACGGATGCCGGTACTGGGTTGGTGCACACGGCTCCAGGTCACGGTCAAGAAGATTATTTCGCGTGGATGGCGCACCACTCTTCGCCTGGTGAGCATCCTGACATTCTGTGTCCGGTGGATGCAGATGGCTGCTTCACCGCTGAGGCTGGTGACGGTCTAGAAGGATTGAGCGTGTTGGGCGACGGCAATGCTGCGGTCATCGAAAAGCTGCAACGCTCTGGGAACTTACTCTCTATCAGTGAGCACCACCACAGATACCCGTACGACTGGCGCACGAAGCAGCCTGTGATCCTTCGTGCTACAGCTCAGTGGTTTGCGCGGTTGGACGCGCTTCATGCTCGTGGTAAGCGTGTGCTAGAAGAGTCAGTGGAAATGGTGCCTCCTTCCGCTCGCCGTCGGCTCGAGGCAACGCTTTCCAGCCGTCACGAGTGGTGTATCTCACGCCAGCGAGCTTGGGGACTGCCAATCCCAGTGTTTTACCACAAGGTTACGGGTGAACCATTGATCACAGAGGCTTCGATTGAGCACCTCCAAAATATCGTGAGATCATATCGCGTCGAAGGAGAGAACGGGGAGGTCGAGCGCGAAGGGGCTGACTGCTGGTGGGACCTGTCAGTGTGTGAATTGTTGCCTGAGTCACTACAAGACCAGGCCGACCGGTACGAGAAGGGCACAGATACACTGGATGTGTGGTTTGACAGTGGCAGCAGTTGGCACGCAGTCCTCCCGGCGTGGGCCTAAAGGAGAATGAAGAGGGACAGCTTCGTGCCGATGTGTACCTCGAAGGATCCGACCAGCACCGTGGTTGGTTCCAGTCGTCCCTCCTCACATCGTTAGCCATGCAAGGTACGGCTCCCTATAAGAATGTCATCACGCACGGATTTACGCTGGACGAGCGAGGCAGCAAGATGTCCAAGTCTTTGGGTAACACCATTGTTCCTAACGATTTTATCAACGGGTGCACCATGCCCGTGCCGGTAGCCAATCCTACCGCAAACAGCAAGAAGAAGTCGAAGAAGAACAGCGACAAACCGCAAAAGGCACCAAAGGTGAAGCAAGTGAAGGTACCGGCCTACGGCGCTGATGTGCTTCGCTTCTGGGTAGCGACTACCGATTATACGGGCGATGTGAGCGTGGGCCCTGCTGTTGTCGGGAAGGCTAGCGACGCATTGCGAAAGGTGCGCAACACAGCACGTTTCTTGCTGGGTAACCTGCAAGACTTCGATCCGTCCCTGCATGCTGTGCCGCATAGCGAAATGAAGTTCGCGCTGGACCGCTACATGCTGCACGAACTCAACGCGCTAGCCGAGTCGGTGACAGCCTCGTACGACGCGTTCGCTTTCAACCGTGCGCAGCACGCACTCTCGCACTTCATCTCGACTGATTTGTCAGCCTTTTACATGGAGGCCACGAAGGACCGCCTGTATTGTGATGCAACCGATTCACAGACACGTCGCTCGGCGCAGACTGTGCTTTGGTTATCGCTGCAGGCTCTTACGCGTGCGCTAGCCCCAGTCGTGCCGCACACCGCCGAAGACATTCGACTTCATTGGGTCTCACAATTGCAGGGTGATATTCCTCTGGAGGAAGTTCCCGGGAGTGTTTTCCTTGAGGAGGGCTGGATGCCTAGCGCAACTGAATGGCAGAATGACGATTTGGCCCGCGACTGGACTGCTATCCGGCAGCTACGCTTCGAGGTGAACCGAGTGGTGGAGCAGATGCGTCAGGCTGGCCGCGTTGGCAGTCAACTGCAGTGCAACGTGTATGTCGTGGCATCCGAATCCGACGCACGCATTGAACCTCTCTTGGCGCCACTTGCCAGCAAGACTTCAGAGCTCGAGGACGTGCTGTTGTGCTCCGGTGTGGAAGTGGTAGCATCGGAAAGCGAGATCGACAGCGTAGAGCAGTTCCAGGCAACTTGTCAACTGGCCATGGGCCCCAACGAGCCCCTATGGACGTGAAGCTCGTGCTGACACCTGCGAAGGGCCACAAATGCCCGCGATGCTGGAAGTACGCGCCTGAGGTGGACGCTGCCGAGACGCAGCTCTGCCTGCGCTGTGCACAGGCTACTGATCTGCGTAACGTCACGGATTTGGCCAAGAAACTTCTGGAGGACGATGCCTAACGAAGAAGTCTCGAGTCTGTAGCAAGCAAGCCGCCAAGTGTTAAAAGCTTTTTCACAATCTAATAGAGCAACATGTGTAGCCATGTTCACTGCAACCAGACGTATCCATCTAGCGCCCAAACACGGCGTTATGGCGGACAAATCATCCCACGGCTGCTCTGCCGCACTGATGCGTCGACGAATAAGTCGGTGATGAATCACTGGTTAGTATCAGCTGCGCGTCTTGTCACTTCTGCTAAACCGCTTTTTCAAGCCATGTCACTTGCAGTGCAGTTGCAGTGCGTTCTTGGGTCCTGGTATCCTCACAAATCATCCAGCGACCAGGGGCTCAGATAACACTCGACCATGGGTGGACCACGAGGATGCTTGGGAGCAATCGAGGCGATGGAAACTGCACTGCACGTGTATGCACGCACCGGTCAAGTTGATGCCGCCAGGATGCAACTCCGACATGGAGCCGACACGGAGCTGCATGACGCACATGGGTTCACACCACTGTTGCTGGCAGCGCGACACAATCAGCTTGGGGTGATGCAAGTACTGCTACAACACGGCGCCCAGACCGACGCGGTTGCACCGCTGCACGGCGATTGCGGCCACGGGATCGAGCTGGGAACTTGTCTCCACTTGGCGGCTGAGAGCGGCCATATTCAAATCCTCAAGTTCTTAGTGACAGCAGCAGCTCTGGACTTGGATGAGCGAACGCACGGATTGCAGGAAATCACGGTGCTGCACCTGGCTGCTCGCCTCGGCCGCGTGGACGTGGTGCGATTCCTGACTGCAAGGTCCGACGTGGATGTAAATGCCCTTGACTCGTACGGGATGACGCCACTGCACCATGCCTGTGACTATCCCAACGCTGCAGATGATTTTGTGGCCCATGGATCGCCAGACCAGTCTCTCTTTGATGCAGCTCACGTAGATGTCGTCACAGCTCTTGTCCACGCGGGTGCAGCACTTGACCTTCGCCGAGCCGACGATCATGCCACCCTCTGCGGTGTGCTCTCCGACGCGACCACTTCTTAGTGGCTAAGGTACTGCTGGATCACGGAGCGCATAGTGGTGTCACAAAGTGGTTGCACAAGATCAAGATGTTGGTGGCCGCGCCACGCCATTCGGAACCAACGCTGCCGAAATCCAACAAGAAGAGAATCCAGATCTGGAAGCGACGTATACTGCAACGAGACGGTAGTCTCTGGGACACCATACTGTCTACAGACGAAAACAACCCCACGGATTCACTGCCATGTCGCCAGCAGTGTCCTCTACACGCCGCTTGCAAGTCCAAAAGTTTACGTCGCTTGCGTGAAGCTTTGAAAACCCACAGCAACCTCCAGATCAACTGCCGACTATCACGAGGTTGTGCACATCACGAAGGGTGGACGGCTCTGCATATCGCAGCATCAAATGGATGGCAAGTAGGGCTAACGCTGCTCATTGCGCACGGCGCCAATGTGGAGCTCTCAACATTGATTCGAGATGCAGAGCACGGCACTACCGCACTGCACTTGGCAGCGCAGAATGGACACATCTCAAACGTGTTAGCATTGCTAGATGCGGGTGCTGACATTTATGCCTCTGACGACCTTGGTGATACACCTTTGATGTTGGCACTTCGACACGGACGCTCTAGAACGGTCAGGGCTTTGATGACTCATGGAGCTAACCGCGCGAACCAACACAATGATGCGTCCTTCTTGGAGCCACCGCATGCCAGAGACTCAGTTGCCCACTCAGTTGTGAGTGAATCAATGTTGGCCTCGTTCGACCCACAAAAGACAACAGCTTTGCATCTCGCTGCATTTTTGGGTTCCTACCTGTCGTCCAGCAGCTAGCCAAATTCTCGAGCACGCTGCTGTCACTTGATGCTGTCGACGTAGATGGTGCCACTCCAATATGGCTCGCCGCACTCATGGGTCACCTTGATGTTGTAGACTTTCTGGCTCAACAAGGAGCCGATCTCCATCACCAAGTAGCTGGTACATCTGTATCTGATTGTGCTGCTGAATTTGGCCACCTAGAGGTCCTTGAGTACGTCTCAACATCGTCACCTCGACAACAATTATGGGAGCGTAGATCACTCACCCGCTTAGCACTTACTGACCAGTCTCGAATCGACCGACGAGAGTCTGCGCGAGCTGGTACAATTGTAAACATGTAAGCAATAGAACAATAATTTAAAGGGGACACGCACAGCATTCAAAGTTAAGCTTAAGCTCCGCTACAGCGCATATGTATCTGCTGACTGTCAATCTAGCAAGAAACAGTGAAAGCTTGTCAGTTGAGATCACATGGACATCAACGCACGCATAACATGCCATCCACGCACACCTGTACTGTAGTGTCCTGAAAACTTCAAGAAAAAAATAGCTGGGTCCAGCGTGGCACATAGTGTCCGTCCAATCACTTGATGCCAAGTTGCGTCTTGCAGTCCTGGCAGTACCACTTGCCGGCGGGCTGATCCGTGAGCCCCACACAGCTGAAGTGGAACCACTCGTACTTGCAGTCATCGTTATCACAGCCAACCATCTGGCCGAAGGACACGCGGCGACAACTGCAATAAATAGGTTCGTTCGGGTCGATCGGCAGATCTTCCGCTGCCAGCACCGGATTCGCCGCCACCGCCTGCAAGAAAACAAAACGAAACACAGCAACCATTAACCACATCGCCCCAGACTTTCACTTTCTTACCACCCACTCACCGCCACAGGGATCTCCACCACTGGTTCAGCCACAGAGCGTTTTCTCGTGGATCCGCTTCCAGAGCTTGCAGCTTTCGACACTGCAGGAGTCATTGCCTTGTCTTTCATGGCCGCTGCAGCCGCCTTGCTTCTAGCCTGCTGCAAATGCTGTGCACTTTGGGTCTGTTGGCTGGTGACACTGTGATGGTGCACCTGATGCACCGAAGAGCTGCTGAGCTTGTGCTTTTTCTCACCGGCCTGCTGTCCTCGTACTCTCCATTGGCCTTGAGCAGCGCTGCATAGTTCTCCAGGTCCCGGTCTAACCGACGGATATGATGGTCCACAATGTCATAACTCTGGGCTGCAATGGCGATTTTCTCATCCAGTTTCTGCACCACTCGATTGTGTTTCTCCTGTAAAGCCTCAAGAGCTTCTGCTGAGCCAATGAGTTCATTGAGTTCCGTCTCCGTAGGCTCCGGCAGTGACTGGTCTGCACAGCGAGCGAGAACCTTCTTCCTGGCACTTGTTAGATATTCCTTTTGAGAGGTTTTTAACTCTTCCAGTAGCGGGTAGGATGTCTGGATGACATAAAGGACGATAACATCGGCTTTAGGACGAGATAGAAGGTGAAAAAGGATGGTTAGAGAGAGGAGGACCTGGTCTAGCTCCCGCATGAGGTCGAAGTTGCGCTTGATCTCCGACGGCAGCATATACATGCTCTCGAGGTAGTCTTCCAAGTACGTGCCCATGATGGATAAAGTGACTTGATTTAAGTATGGGCTTTATGACGCGCAGCGGGTAAAAGGTGTACACCACACCAATTAGTACACCACACCAACTAAAACTGGTGGGTACCGGTACGATTACCGGTATATCGATTGTTTCGGTGTGGCTAAAACTATTGCTCGCTTCAACTTGTTTCCAAGCAGACATTTTTTCATTCAACGTTCTCAGAAAACATGCTCTGCTTCTGCCTTTACCTCACACGAGCCATGCAAATGCAAGTCTACGAAGAGAACGACTTCTCCAGCGGGTGCGGGCGCGTGATCACGTCGAAACGGTCCTGGCCCACACCAATCCACTTGATGTGCGTGCCCAGCAGCTCCTCCACACGCAGCACGTACTTCTGCGCAGCCGCCGGGAGTTCCTCGAACGTCTTGCACTTGGAGATGTCCTCCGTCCAGCCGTCCAGCTCCTCGTACTCCACCACAGACTCTTCCAGCAGCTGCAGGTTCGACGGCATGCCGTCCAGTTTCTTGCCCTTGTGCCAGTATGCCACGCCGATCTTCACCTTCTCCAGACCGGTCAGCACGTCCAGCTTGGTCAGGTTCAGCTCCGTGAAGCCGTTCACCATGTTGGAGTAGCGCATCTGCGGGATGTCCAACCAACCGCAACGACGTGCGCGGCCAGTGGTTGTGCCGAATTCGGCACCGACCGTACCGAGGTGCTCGCCCACGCTGTCGTGCAGCTCCGTCGGGAACGGACCCTCACCGACACGCGTACAGTACGCCTTCACAATACCGATGATGCCGTTCAGTCGGTTCGGTGAGATACCGCCACCAGTGCACACACTGCCGATGCTAGGGTTACTCGATGTCACGTACGGGTACGTGCCGAAGTCAATGTCCAGCATGGTGGCGTTGGCGCCTTCCACCAGGATCTTCTTGCCAGACACGTACGCGTTGTTAAGGTAGGCAACCGTGTCCACCGTGAAGGACAAGATGTTGTCCTTCATGTCGTTGTACACCTTGATCTCCGCCTCCGCGTCCATCTCGAGCTCCGGATAGTTGTCCTTGTAGAACTTGACCAGATCGCGCAACTTCTCCGAGAAGTCATCGAAGTAGCGGAGGTCACCCACACGCACACCGTTGCGAAGCATCTTGGACGAGTAAGCCGGACCGATACCCTTCTTGGTCGTGCCAATCTTGTTACGGCCACGGCGCAGCTCGTTCAGAGCGTCGACTTCCTGGTGCAGGTCCATGACCATGTGAGCACGGTCCGAGATCAGGATACGTCCTTCATAGTCAATACCCATCCGCTTCAGCTCCTTCAGCTCCTCCAACAAGCTCGGAAGGTGCACCACGACACCGTTGCCAATGATGCAAACAGCGTTCGGGTTCAAAATACCAGACGGCACCAAGTGGAACTTGTACTTCTTGCCTTCGTGCACAATGGTGTGTCCAGCGTTCGAGCCGCCTGCCACACGCACAATGACGTCGTACGACTGCGACAAGCTGTCCACCAGTTTGCCCTTTCCTTCGTCGCCCCATTGAGCTCCAAGGACCACGTCCACGCCGGCGTTCAGTCCGTCCGTGTGGCGGTGAGGGTTGGCCACAGCGCTCTCGATGCGGTTCAGCTTGGCGACCACCTCCTTGAGCATCGCTTGCGTGGCGGCGTCGCGGTTCACAGGCGTCACGGGGCTCTCGCACTTGGCTTCCGTATCGATGCTGGCGACGCCGGCAGCGCCCAGAAGCGCCACAGCGGCGGCCACCGGCAGCAGACGCGAAGAAGTGCCGCTCTGCTGGGCTTGACTGGCTTCCAACGCCAATGCGGAGCGCAGCGTAGCGGACGCGTGGGCAGCACGGAACTGCTGGCCTTGACATTGTGCCGAGAAGCGCGCGGCCGCACGGGCGGAGCGGCGAACGACGTCCAGACGCATCTTGGGCCTTGGTCTGCTCTTCGACTTGTGGATCTCCCCAACCGACTGAGTCAGTGGCTCTGAAGGGCCACGAACCGGTACAAGGAGTTAACACCGGTTTGTTATACTGGTGTTTTGTAAGAGGATACTGAACGCGTGTTGTTTTTGAACAGGACGTATGCGCCAAAAAAGGAGATCAAGGAAATGGTATGGGCATACTGGAAACAAGTCATTGGCAGTTGAATTTTGCATGTTGAAGTGACATGTTGCTCATTCCCAGTTCGTGTCGGCACGAACACTTTCTGGGATGGCAATGGTAATTTTCATCGAGGCAGCGTCAGTGGCGTCTGCGTCACGACGACAGCTCCAGCCAGCAGATCCACCACGCTTTGCGTCGTTTTTCTCGTGGAGAGACTCCAACAACATCAAGAGATCTGGAGGGGCATGTCGTTGCTCAGCAATGTCCAGGATAGCTCCGTACCCGATAGCGCTCGCATCCACCATATTGCGAATAACATTGTTGCCTGTAGGAGCTGGGGGAGCGGTAGCTGTCGATGAAGCAGGAGGCCGGGAAGGAGATACTGCGTCAGTGCTGTTGGACCAGACCGAGTAACGTGAAGGCGCAGGAGCTGGCGTTGAGCTCCAGACAGAGGACGACCCTGGCGCCGACGAGGAGGCTAACTTCCCACTGTTCGCTGAAGACGGGAACAACGCCAGAATCGTGGACTTGGCACTTCGCGGCTGCACCAATGCTTCCATAGTTCTCCAATCGCGCACTAACGCACAAGTGACAAGGGCTGAGAAGAGATAACGTTTCGGGTCGATGTTGAACTGCTCGCGTAACTCTCCAGGCTGGCACGGACTGTTCCGAGTATGCTCCTTCTTGGCATCCCCATGATAAAGCATCGAGTAGCGCAAAAACTCGCCCACGGTCATGCGGTGTACACATCTGCGTGGGAAAGCGAGCCAACGAGGATCCAGTTCCAGACGCTTGACATTAGCAGATATCGCAGCCACCCACTGGCGCTGAACTTGCGGCGTGAAGGCGTCGAGAATCAACTCCTCAGTGCCAGCCGCATCACAAATCTTGACACAGTGCGGACGTAGCGAGAACTTGCCCCTATAGTCCAGCGGTTCAATCTGCATGCCTCTTGCTAGTGGAAGGTTTCCCTTCTTGTTGCCTTTCTTGCGCATGTCATGGAATGGGTTCTTGGAATGCGCGGCCTTGTCTTCATCATGTTTGAAGTACACGATCTCCTTCTCCATGAGCTGCACATACCTCATCCTCCAATTGGCTTGGAGGTTCCCGACTCCACGTGATCTTTTGTCCAGATAAGCTTCCATCCTGCAGACTTCAGGCGCGGTATTGGCATCTTCTTTCTCCGTTTGAATCTGCAACTTGGCTAAAGTCACATATTCATGGAGTAAGTCCAGGATCCACACTGGGAACCGATGGCGGTAATATTTCGCAATGTCCAAGACATCATCCGTCACTTTTAGTGATCTGGACGGTTCTCGGTCGTAGAAAACCAAAGACAACAGCATTGCAGCCAGATCCCGATAGCGTTGCGTGGCAGCGTACAGGTCCAGAAGCCCTCGTAGTGCACTTAGTGACACCGTCTCATTAGTGACCATACACTGCTCCACTAAGTAGTGTACCCATTGACTAAGTGACAGCGGCAATACTGCCAATTGCTTGCGGAAGAGTGATGGGGACATGGTCTCCGATACAAACAGCAAGACATCCAGAATGACCGCAGAGCAACCGGAAGCTTCCGCAGCAGTCAACAGAGCGCATTTGTCCTTAAACGACCGTAGAGGGAGCCGGTACAGGTCCCGGAAGTCCCGCACAGCATCATCAGGCAGCTCTTCCTCGTCCAGAAGTCCCAGATGCACGCACAGAAGCTGAGCAACAGCGTCCTCCGCCGCCGACATGGCGATCTGATTTTGGACATCGTACCAGTTTTTCACCGGTATTCTAAACATTGGTTCAATCTTTCCAATCCATTTATACTTGATCTTTGTAAGTGTTTAAAGCAACAAAATAGCGGCAAAATACCTTCTATTTTGCAGGCAACGATTACAGCAACATAGAGCGTTAGAGCAACTTTAGAGGGCCTTATCTTGAATATCACAGTAATCACGCAACATAGGGAGGGTTTTCATGATATTTGTTGTTGCCTATTTAAACATCCATACAAAAGTAAAAAATAAGTTCATATCCATTTCGAACACCATAACGAACACTGCTCATTATCCAAACAGTCGGGCATTGGAATTCCGAACAATGGCGGAGCGTCAATTCAAGATCAAAGTGGGCACCTTGCGCAGGTAACACAGACAATGAACCATAAGTACAGTATTGTACACTAAATTATTATTATTGCAGAGTGAAGAAGGACCTGGAGTACTACGCCAAGGAACACGAAGCTCAGAAGAAAAAGATCGACAAGATGCGCGCCGACAACAAGGACGAGTACGATATCCGCAAGCAGGAAGAAGTGCTGGTGGAGACGGAGATGATGCTGCCAGACTGCCAGTCTCGTCTGCGCGAAGCTGCCAAGGACGTCTCCAAGTTCATTGAGGCCCACCGCAAAGAGGTGGAGCCGCTCGAGAGCTTCCAGGAGGCACAGAAACTACTGGCCGAGCTCCAGTAGAGACTTTATCTTTCTTAGACACTCTTCTATTACATTTTCCGCTACCTTTTAGGCTCGAGTGATACTAAATGCCAACTTTTCAGGAGAGTTCTTGCATGACGTTCGCACGGGGGACGGCGACTGGCAGGTTTATCTGGGGATAAGCTTGGGAGACTCACTTTTGTAGCTGTTGAGTGGTGACTGCGTGGTGAGTGTGGCGCTGATGAGACTAAGCGCGGGGTTCCTGACGATACGTCTGCGTCGGAAGTTGAGGTCTTGATTTCTGGTGTTTTGCTGCTGAGGTGTAGAGATACACGGTGAGGTCCTGTCATGGCCTTCTTCTTGATCGGAGATATTGTCCTCGTGTCGGATGGCAATGATCCTGCTGAACGGGGCAATGACGGAGTTTCACCGGCGAGCCATGGGTGTTGCAATACCTGGCCAATCGACAGTCGCTCGGACGGATTCTCATTGAGCATGCCAAGTAGCACGCTCCGCAATTTAACAGAGTACTTCCAATTGTCTCCATGGCAAACGTCGTGCACGCGCACTAATGCCTGCCGTCATGATAGCATGAGTTTTTTCCCACACAAGGACATTCAATAAGGTAATCTCCTACCTCTTTGACGCTCTCGGCAAATTTCGTAGGCTCTTTCAAGATCGAAAGTTCATACAAAGACATCCAGATTGACGAGAAGAGTGTGTTTCCTAGCACCATCTGCAAGAGAGATTAGAACAACGCCGACGGCACTTCACGAATAGCAGAACTCACCTCGAGCAAAACGCAACCAATGCTCCAAACATCGGCCTTCAAGCCATCGTAGCTGTCCTGCAGAAGAATTTCTGGCGCGAAAAACCCTGGACTGCCACAAAAGTCGTGCAGGACTCGGTCTTTCTCCGTCACTGCTTTAGTGCACAGTCCGAAGTCAATGAGCTTCACCAGGTGCGGATCTCCGGGGGCATACAAAATGTTCTCTCTGCTTGCACGTGGAAAATTTCGTTAGCATGTCTGGATTGAGTCAGCACTAACACTTTACGTACGGCTTTAGGTCGCGGTGACAGTAATTATTGCGATGTAGAACATCAACAGCTTGTGCAAGATGCAGCATCAATGGACGGATGGTGGTTTCTGCCAGACCTTCGACCGGCGAGCCAAAGAATTCAAACAGGTCCTTGCCGCCACGTTCAGTGATCAGGTAAATATGTTTGTTGGTATGAATGACTTCCAGTAAGTCCAGGATGCCAGGATGTTTAATGGCAGGGTCAGAGAGCGAACTGATCTCGGAGCTGATACGATGCAGAGATACCAAATCAACAAGTTTGAGTTTGTCGATAGCCTTGATCGCAAGTCGGGGATGCTCAGGTGTGCTTGAAGAGTATACAACCGCGTATTGACCGTACCCCATCACCTGCTCGAGAGGGTACTTGCCGATAGCAGTAGGTGTTTCCGTCTGAGTGGACATCCGTGGAATTGCGCGTAAGCTTGGATCACGAGCAGGGAGATATTCCCACATCAGTTTCCGGTGGTTTTCAGCCAACTTGTCATACTGCGCTTTCATTTCCTGTACGTCACCGAAAAACTGCTCTTGTTCAAGCTCCAGATGCTGTGCTTTCTGAATTGCGTCTTCTGCCTGTATTTTGAAGGAGTCCATTTGCTCGGTCAGGAACTTTATCTTTTTGCTTTTTCTGCCGATTTTCCTTAGGAGACTGGCGTGTGAAGCTTCCGCACTAGCCGCATCTGCGCTGCTTGTAGTCTCAACAGTGAGCATGCCTCCAATGATGGCATGAACACGACCCATGTCCAATCGCTGCCTCGATGCGACCTGTCCGTCGCAAGTACACGCTTTTCAGCTAACTCTGTCAGCAAAAGCTTTGGGAAGTGCATTACCACTTGGTGATTTTGAAGTTCCTCAGGAGACTGTAGCAACAGAGTACAAGCATCGAAGCGAAGTGTAAACCTGTCATATTTCTAATTGTGAGCAACGTAGAGAGCAAGACTCACCACTGGGAAAGCTGAAAGAATTTCGATCGGTGTCGCCGATGCTGTTGCAACATCAAACATCAACAACTCTAGCTTCGAGTCCGCACAACGAAAACTACGTACACCGTAGGACGCGCAACACTGCATTGAACAAGGCATCAGCAGTGTCATTTGTGGCTAAGACCAACACCTCCATTGTTTTATCGCTTGAATTTTTCCTTCAGGGTAGTCTCAAATCGGATGTGAAGAGCGTTTCTGCCACTACTCGACCACAATCCCTGCTAAAGTTATCCACAAGTCCTGATGCGCTCTGCATTCACTTAGCGCTTGGCACGAGTCCAAAGACTGAAATCAATTTGCATTCATCTGCCAGGAGGTTCACATCGTAAGAAGACTCGACCAAAAGTGACTTTTTGCCACTATTGGCAGTAGTGCCATATTCGCTTGATGTTCAGCGAGATATTTCTCTTGTTGCAAGCCTTCATGTGGCATCTACATATTCTCACATCAATACTCAGCTTCTTTTCCATGTTCGGCTCGTTACTGTCTGTCATAGAGATTGTTCTTATGGCACCTCTCTTCCACCTTTATGTCAAGGATGTATCTTGCCTAGCTGTGCTAGCGTCCCTGCGCTTGCTGGTGGTAAAACTCCTCCAGTTTGCCCAGAATATCCATCGTATTCTGTTTCAGAATCTTGCGGATCGCCATCACGATTTCTTTGCCGGTGAATTCCGTGTCTTCGTCGAAGGCGTCTTGAAAGTGAAAGTAAATGTCGTTCATGAACTCTTTGAAGAGCTCACTTAGCGCCGCATACTCCTGATCGTTCTTTGCCGATTGCATTTGGACCATCTCCTGGTCCTTGGACACTATCAATTGCTCCAAATGCTGAGTTTCCGAACGATAACCTTCTGCTTGCTTTTTAGCGCTACGGATTCGCTTTCAAGTTCTTGGACACGGCTCAGCAGCTCCTGAACACGCGAGTTTTGAGTACCTTGCGACTTCGCTATCTCTTCTTGAAGCTGCACTTGCTGATTTTGCGCTTGGCTCAATCGTTTGTTCATCATGTCCCGTTCGATTTCCCATTGCTGTTGCTGCGCTGTCAGTTCAGCAACTCGCGCCTCCAGTGTAGCTTTCTCGGTCGCCATTCTTTCAATCGACGTTTTTGAGCCTTGTCGAACTTCTTCTTCAACTTGTCGCTGAAGCTGCTCAAGCTGTTTATGCGTGTCTTCCTGCAGCTTTACCTTCTCCTTTGCAAGTTGATCATCCTTTGCAGCAAGTTCGGCACGCAGTTGAAAGTTCTCCTCTTGGTACACCATCATTTGCTCTTGCGTGTGACTCAGCTGTTGTTGCACGCTTCGCAGCTCCAAGCGGAACTTCTCCTGCTGCAAGTGATTCCCGTTCTGGAGCTTGTCCAGCAACGTTCGATTTTCTACTTGAAGCGATTCTTGCTGGCTTTGTAAGTCCTCCATGTTCGATTCTAACTCACCGTTAGCTTCCTGGAGACGAGCATTTATCTCTTGAAGCTGATCGCGTTGCTCCAAAGCCTTTTCTAGGTTTTTCAGCAACATTGAGGAGGAGGAGGACGACGACGATGAACTCGTTGAAAATGACATACCACCAGCGTACTTACCCGAATTGGCAACAAATTTGCCTGCTTTCAACGAATTCTGCATGTTCAGTAGTCGGTCCATTTTGGATTGAAGGTCTTGCAGAGTGGATTCGATCGACGTGGATGAACGTTGCAGGCGAACGATGCCGTTTTCAACATCTTGCGATGACCCTGATCCCGGTGCTCTCACCGCTGACGAGTAAGACGGGAATGACTGGTTTGAATACGGCGTAAGCGATGATGAATAGGGTGCGGGCGCCGGAGGGAGCATTGATGGGGGTTGCGATGGTGTGCCAAACCCCGACGGCGAAAACGATGGCACTAAGTCCAACTTGGGCGGGGTCCACTTGCTAGCAGCCGTTCCGTATGAAGATGTCCCAACTGGTGCCGGGCCACTTGTGCCCATCAGCGCAAACGACGAAGGTGTGAATGAAGAAGCAGCGATATCTTGCTTCGGTTTGTACTCTTTGAAGCTAGGCGTCTTGTCACTAACGTCGTGTTTTACAGTCAAAGCCAGCGGTGACGCCGAGGATTCATTCGTACCCACATCCTCAGATTGCAACTTTCGTTTGCTTTCTTCAAGCTGCTCGCGGAGGCGAGCCAAATCCGATTGTTCCTTCATCAAACGTTCCATGTCGCTCGACAATGACACTGCATTTACATTGGTTCCCACGTCGGCATCTAGCCCCGAAGTGGCTTTCAGAGGCTCAAGCACTTTTGCTGCCAAGGAGGACGAAGATGGCTGCGGAGCCACTTCAGCGTGCGCAGATGTCTGCACGTCATTCGACTCCACTGCTAGTGATCGGAAAGACCCTGGTCTTTCACCGGGGAGCTGCAAACCTGCCAAAAGCACCGGGACATAACCTGCAGGAGGATCAGCCGTCTGGCTTAGTGAAGCTGATCTGCTCAAAGCCGGATCTTCGCCGTTCGCTTCCGCTCGACTATCCAACTTGGTTTTCACGCTTGCAATGAGCCCAGAGCTCTGACTCCCCATCTTAGAGAGACTCGCCATGCGCTTCACCAACTCCTCATGGTTACCTTGTGCTTCAGTTTCTTCAGCTGCATTATTCACAGGATCCGAGCGAGCACTTGCCTTTGTGTTCTTCTTCACCTTCACCAGCTCCACCTCCGCAATCACCCATTCTTGAGTATCAGGGAACGTGACAGTCACCAGTCTCTTGGTCATCTTGTGCATCCCAAGCAAGGCCTCCGTCGCCAGCACATGGACGAAAGGGTCTGCATCTTTTGCATCCCCCTCCACCAACTTGATGCGTCGGACTTCACTGCCACTTGTCTCTTCACTCTTCTGTTGCTTGGCAATTTCCATCGGGTTATTGGTAAAGAATTCCTGTCTCGAGTCCTTGGTTCCCTGCCATTTCTTCAGAGTAATGCCTGCTACATCCCCCGCCACCAACGGAGCTGCATCTTCTTTGCCTAACGCCAATTGGTCAATCATTGCAATGGGTTTCGAGCCCTTTCCTTGGTCAAAAGCTTTGGAGGAATGAAGAAACACTTGAGTTTTCGTATACGCCACTGCAGTGAGGAAGTTCTCGCTCGTCGCGGCGTCTTTAAAGCGCATCGCATAGTTCCTCTGCTCTGCGCGGTCGTAGAAGTTGACGTAGTTGTCCTTTTGCGGCACAAAGCGAGCGCTGGACGTCACGGGAAGCTGCAGCAAAGGAGTCTTCTGTGTGTCATACAAAAGCAAAGAGAACGCGTGTCCTGCGTCGCTCGAGAGCAGCGCGCAGCCCACTGCAGCGTCGGTCTGCTGCGCGTACGAGCCTTGCTCAGCGTCATAAGCGTACAGGTACACGGCACACGAGTACAAGAGCGCGCCGTCCGCCATCGTGGTCGCTCGATATCCAGCGTGCGTCACAATGGGACGGTTGAAGGAAGGAATCAGATGAGTGACTCAGATTCAGGTGCGTAATCAGCAGACCACGTTGTGGGATAAAGTATGCTGGAAGAAAGTGTCTCCGAAATCAGGCCTGACGTCTGCGTTTGGCACCGTACGCCACAGTGTTGGGCTGGATTTGTCCTTGCAGTGGCCGTCGTGGCAGTCCATTGTAGCGACTGGGAGCCTGTATGCTACAAACGCCTTGTCCGATCAGATGAATGCCAAGTGCGCAGCATTGTCGCCACATCCGTCTCAAAGGACTGCTCCTACATACTGCCCAGCAATGCAGCTGAAGAGCACCAGCGGTGCTGCTAGAAGACTTCTAGACCAGTACCAGCAGCTTTAGATTCGGAAGCGCTGGATTGTTGGTCAAGCTGCATTGGTAACGGATATTTTCTGAAGGGCAACTGCCGGCAGTTTGACATGGGTACGCCGCCGATTTTATTGTTCCTCGGAGGGAGATTGTACCTCCACGAGCGGTACACTGCTCATAGTCTCAGCATGAAAAAGCTGTTCACTCTGTGAGTGTGGAGTCTACAGTCACAGTTGCCGTTCAAAAAGTGTCCTATGCCGTGCCAAACAGTACCTATCGGTAGAGGAGCTGCATCAAGGAAACGATGGCGATGGTGCCCCGTGGACTACCGGTAGAGCGACATTACAAAACGACGAGGCTCCTCGACGATTCAATCCATTCTGACGTGGAGAGAACGTTGCAAACTCGATAAGAAGTCCGTCTTAACATCTGCGCCAGCAGACTCCAGCTGTGTTGGTGCTTCACATGGCGCACAATGCTCACGAAGAAGGCAAGATCGCCGCTTTTGCCAGTCACATTCCTATTCGGAGGATCCATCGCGGCGTCGTATGGCGCCAGTTCCGACATAGCCCGTTCTTTTTCGAGGGCAGACGGGGCGCCAGATACCGGGTCGCCGACTCTCACATACAAAAAGCAAGTCAAGCGCGGCGAAGAAGGAGAAGGCGAGAAGCCATGGTGAGTAGCGTCGCCGCAGCCAGTTGGCCTGAGTTCACATCTAACAACGAGCAACACAGGAGCGCAAGAAGCGCCTGCTACAGTAGCGCGACGCTGCAATCGCTCACTTCTGCACAGGGCGGAAGAAGGCTCTGTTGACAGTGACACGTGCGCAGTCTTTTAGACTGGAAACACCCCGAGCATTGCCCCGTTGAAGGCCAAGGATATCGTCTGCAATCATGTTCAAGTCGTTAATGCGCTGCATCCGGAGGCTTATCAGCCGCATGAAACCCAAGGGCCGAGAGCCACTGGAGCGCAGGACGGAGAACGGCGCCAATATCGACATTGAGGACGCACTAGCGGAGGAACTAGAGACCCAGCGACGGAGTGGACGAGTGCTGTCGTCCACTGCAAGTATAGCGGCTGCATTGCGACAGCGGCCACGTGAACTGCCAGTGTTTGCAACGCAGATCGGCAGCCAGTCGGACTCGTCGATTCAAGCAGCGGTGAAGGAGATGCAGAGTCTCACCCCGGGACTGATCAATGGAGAGAAGCCTGAAGCAGTGGTGAGCACCACGTCGTCGGCGTCGACGAGGGTGTCGTCGTTTTCGTCCAGCAGGGCGTCCATGAAGATCCCGGAGTCCGTCCCGGAGGCTGGAGAGCCGGAAGCGGAGAATGCAACGAGCAAGGACCTGTCGTCGTCGCCTCCGCAGACACAGCGAGCGTCCGAGATGAACCCGCGGCGCTCGTCGATCTTCGACATGCGGTCAGAGTGGATTTAAAAGGCCAAGAGGAGCAGAGATGTAAGGGATCACGACGCGCATACATCACAGCAAGGGAGCAAGCGTCGACGGGCCGACAGAGAAATGCCCGGTCGTTTTTGTATATAGAGGAGAGGGGACGCATCCGCTGCGAGCAGAAGTTGGATGAATAGCTAGAGCAACACCATAGATGTCAGTAAGCTGGTCGGGAGGCGCTGGGGCGGCGCACCAAGGCGAGGTAGGGAAGTAATTATTGCCCCCAACGTTAAAATTTGGCCCGATGGCAGGCTAATATGAGTATCATAGCAATACGGATTGGCTGTTGTGTGCGTCGTGCATGGGAGCAAACCGATAGCACGCAAGGAGTTCAGCGCAGGGAGATATTGTCTACTAGGAGTAAGAAGTGCGACCGGAAGTATCTGCCAGCAGCCGATAGTTTGATTGCAGATATCCACAGTCAAATTGAAGCATTCGTCATGCTAGTTCAGCTGTCATTATCCGCAGCCCCAAGCAGCATCTGGCTAGTCCTCAGCGTCGACAATGCTCTCCACAGTTACAGCTCAGATTTTCATGGACTGAAGCTCTCTGGCCTGTGCGTAGTGCGGTCGTCGTCCGCCGTTGATTGACAACCATCGCACAACGTTCGGATGCATACAGCAGGTAGATGTAGGGTGTCCTATCGTGCGTCTCCACTACGACAGACGAACGCAATGTTTGGTCCTAGTGACGTGGCAGCTCTGCCTCGTCGCCTGCGTCATCGGTCCAAAACCGGTTTCATACCAGCACCAAACCGGTATCCTATCAACACCGGTATTCTAGGCAGTACCGGTTTTTCCCTCCTAAACGCCTTTTGGCGGGAACTGAGATCGCGGTATTTGAGTTCAAAAGCCCGCGTCATTCCCAATACCGCCGACTGAATAGAGGGTATCCGCTATTATAGCCCAGAGCATCATGCTGGACCACTTACTGCCGCTCATCTACCGCGAGTTCGAGTACTACGACGAGGCCAACAAGGAGAACCTGGGCTACATCGTACGTAGACGCAGTCGCCCCATGTCTCTCTCTCCTTCAGCTGTGCGGACGCCTCCAAGACCTCCCAGACGCAGCAGTTTGAACGCCAGGACGGCCCCACAGCCTTCAGGACGCTTGGAGCACGGCGTTGTAACCAGTATAGGACTCAAGAGACGACGTGAAGACTCGGACGACGGCCAGGAAGAGCGAGGACAAGCCAAGAAACAGGAAAAAGAGAGCGACGTGCTGAAGATCAAGGAAGAGAAGGCTAAAAAGGCTCCAGAGGAGAAGAACGAGTGCCCTTCAGGTCAGCAACAGGTGCAGGAAAAGCAGAAGGAGGCGAGCACTGAGCAGACCAAGAAACAAGAGGAGAAAAAAGCAAGAAACAAAGCAAGAAACACAAGACCAAGAAGACCAAGAGGATCCCTCTGCAGGATATCACACACCTCTATGTGAACGAGCACAGACAGAGCTCTCCACGACGTGAACGCTTTACTGCAGGACTCACGACTTCCGTGGCCATTCGGTTCTTTTAGGAGTCGGACGGTCAAAGGTACTGCAGTGTGTATCTCTACAATGCCCAAGTTAGAGTAGTCTATTTAGCGCTTCACCAGCGCGTCTCTCACTCCTCTTCAAAGGATGGAGAGCGAAAGGTGACCGACTGAGAATCCTGCCTGGACAGCTTGGAAGAATGAGATCAGTTCCACCAGTACACACCTCATGACGTGTGGCGGCTGTGTGGAAGTGGCTTTTCGTCAAGAATCAGGTACTTCTTGTCTGCATGTGCCTCATTGCGTGCATGTTAGATGAGAACCCTGTGATTGATGGTATTCAGGAGCTGTCCACGGATTCACAAGTTTATGTTTTTGGAGCACACCTCATTTCGTTCGTGCTCGAGCATCACTTCAAGCCTCGCAGCAATAATCAAGTTCGACCAAAGAAACCAAGCATCAAGATTCAAGCCAAGAGGTCGTGACTAGGCTGCATCTTATTACATGCATGCTTTAGTTATGACTTTTGTCGTCATGTTCAAGTCTACACCTCATTATCTGCCGAAGATCTCTCCTACCATGCACCTCATTACGTGCACCGTTGGTATTTCTCATCTACTCCCTGTGCCAAGTTCCACAACTGAAGGATCGACTCCGTCATGTCAAGTCCACGACTGAAGCGCGCAATTTTCTTGTGAGCTGCACCTCATTGCGTGCACGCTCCTCGATTAGAGCGCATATCGACTTGTATTGCATGCCTGGCTGCACCTCATTACGTGCATGTTCAGGCATCGGATTTCAAGTCGACCATTCGTGTTGTCAACATTCCAGTCGACCTCAAATACTTCGCCTCGCTGCACCTCATCACGTGTACGCTTAGCGTCTATTTTCCCGAGTGTATCATTCAAGAGTTCAAGATCATTCATCGACTGCTATGTCTGTACCCCCACAGTCCAATTACCGACGGAGCCTTGTCCTGCTCACCTCATCTCGTGAGCATTTAAGCGCTCTGTACGTCAAGTATTGCGCATCCAGCCCCAAGGTTACAACCCAAAATCCTCCTGCAACAGTTCTCCTCATGATGAGCATTGCTAGCAGATGGTCAAGCTTCCAGAATCCAACTTGGCAAATCAAGTTGTGATATTGGTGCAACAGCACTGATGATGTTACTGAAGCATCGCTCCCCCAGGCAAAGTGGTAACAACATCCAGCGATGTCCTTGTCAGATTCTTAACAGCTCGTAGAGTTCGTGTGGCGCCGTATGTTCGACCAGGTGGGTGTTCAGGTATGCCTTTGTTTATTTCAAAATGAAGTGATATGCATTGTACATACCTGCAGTTGATACAATTCGTATTCAATCCGACAAAAGGCTGTTGCCAGCCTCGGGAGGTCACACCGTCAACATGTTCATGTAAGTTAATTGCTTAACCCCAATGGTTTGGATGTGAACGACCACAGTTTATGCTTCGTTTGACATACTTTTGAAAGCGTCACACGAACCTACGGCAACAACTCGCCACCTTACAGCAGTACTGCGTGTGCATGTCCTTTGAACACCGCTATCCGTTCAAAGCCGCAACAAACGTAAAACGTTTCTGCTTGATTTTGTTAACTTCTTGCTCAACAAACGGCGGCGCGAAGGCCAAGTGCTTGAACGAGAAAATTTCATCGACAACATGGATAATGTAATGTCGTCAAGATTCAAATACGGTTCGCCGTGGCATTCCTTGATCTCCTGCCACGACCACACCGGCATGAAAATCCGCTGGCATGATATCTTGTTAAATTCGTACCATGTTGATCGACGTGGGGACGTCAGCAAAATCGTCCTTTGCCGAATACTTCCCAGGCTTCATGCCATCCACGATGTCATACGTCGTAGGCGCAAAGCGAAGAATGTTGACAACGTCGTTTCGAAATCCTTTGACAACCGTGTCGCCAGAAAACAAAACGCAGTCGCCACCTCTCGCATACAGCACCGTCTTGCCCTTACGAGCTAGACGGAGCAATATCACGTGGCCGAAAGAGATCTTGCCGACGCGTTTTCGTCGACTACTACGACTAATTTGTTTCCTGTCACCCCAATTTCCACGCAAGCTAGTTGCAGCGTCGACATCTTACCCCCAGTCGGTAGATTCTAGAAATGACAGTGGTCTTGGTCAAACATCAGTGTGTCGATGGATGGATCTTGATGAAACTGCACAACACTTGCACGGAAATCAAACCAACCGAAGAGTTACCGTCAAGGGTAGGGCTGCATCTTTGAGAAGCCAGTTTCTATTGGTCAGAATCTGTAGTCCCTTGTTGTTGACTTTTGACCAATAGTGACCCGCTGCAGAAACAGAAAGTTCTTTCCTCTCATTCGAGAATCTGCCGCCTGGAGGAAAGATGGTGAAGCTCAGC
The DNA here is from genome assembly GCA_011947355.1 of Phytophthora boehmeriae. Classification (NCBI taxonomy): domain Eukaryota; phylum Oomycota; class Peronosporomycetes; order Peronosporales; family Peronosporaceae; genus Phytophthora; species Phytophthora boehmeriae. Next base: position 148,729 of record JAAVTJ010000189.1, read on the forward strand.
TGTGTCATCGTTGGCGAGAAGGGAAGCGCGTTCTCGGTGCGGGTAGATGAGAGCGACTGGGTGGATGACCTGAAGGATGCGATCAAGAAGAAGAAACCGAACGACTTGAAGGATGTCGATGCGGACAAACTGCAGCTCTTCCTGGCGAAGAAGGACGGCGCGTGGCTGACGGAGGCAGACGTGAAGAACGGTGTGAGTGACACCAGTGGCCTGACGCTGCTGGGAGCGGCGCGAGCGAGGCTACGGCGTGTGGGATTGTCGGATAAAGATGTCGGCGGAGTGGATGAAGAAGAAGAAGCAGAAGGGAGAGGTCCTGTGAACGTGCTGGTGAGAGTACCGAACTCAAACAATGTCGTACAGTGCTACGATAGCTCAGAGGAATGGCTGGAGGAGTTTAGCAAACACAGAAGCCTGTACGACAAATTACCGCCACTTGGTGAGCTGGAGCAATTTATCAAGCAGCCATTGCCAGTGAAGATTCGGATAACGAAAATGATTCTTGATGAATGGTTAAGGCCGGGATTGCTTAGCAAGCCACAGCAAGAAAAAATGTTCGTGGTAGACGACACCTCTCCATGCACTCGCTTTAGAAGGAAAGTGCTGTCCGATTTAGTTATGGACCCGCTTCAAGTCGGAGACACAGAGTCATCATTCATTGGTTTTGGGATTTATTTTTTCGGCCGCACTCACTTTCATGTTACCTGGTGGACGTATCAACCGTGATTCGAGCAACAATTCATCGACTAATCAGCAGCGCCCAGATTTTCTATTTTACCTGAATGATGTATGTGTCGTTCGTGGCGAGGAGAAAGCACCCGGCGTTAACCTCCGCACGCCGCGCGGTGAGCTTTGCGACAAACTTACATGGATATATGGGCACGCGCCGTACCTGTTCGGCTACGCTGCGGCAGGCTACAAGGTTGATCTGTTTGCTCTCTATCATAACTCTGTGGATTCGAAGGTGGGGAGCTTTCCAATCGGAAAATTTAACCTGGATTGTGTGTCAGATCGATTTAAGATTGTACACGCACTCTTAAACCTGTCTCTACTGATCCCTGCCATCACGGAACATTGTCCAGAATCGAGCCTGCAAGAGTTCAAGACTATTCGCAACTATTCCACCGATGTCGTAGTGCGATTGAACCCAACGTGTGTTGAGAAGATTTTTCCGAACGGCGACAAACTTGACCACTTAAAGCGTATTTATGGTGTTTTGGCGACGGCGAAAGTACCAAACGTTGATCGTATGGTAAAGGTCAAGACGAAGAAAAACACGATAGTTCTTGAACCTCGTGGGGCGATGAGGAGACCTTCCAACTTGATGGAATTGTTTGTTGCGCTTCGGAATGTTCTTGAAGCGCTTGTGGTCCTACATAAAGCAAGGTGGATGCATCGAGATATTCGCTGGTCCAATGTGATCAAGCGACATGACTGTAATTCATGGTTTTTGATTGATTTTGTGGATGCAGCCGCCAGCCCGCAGAGTTTTTCCAGTGGTGCACACTTGAGCAGAGAAGATCACGCTCCAGAGATTTTTGAGGATGGTGTTTTTCACGCAACTGCAGTTGACATATGGGCCGTGGGGAACTTGGTGGAGACATGTAAAGTTAACTGGGATGATGCGTCTGACAGAATGGCATTTCATTCGCAACTGATGCAGAGCAATCCGGCAGCTCGACCGAGTGCAGCCGAAGCACTGGATGCTCTGGTGAAACTTGAGGCGAAGGCTCTGAAGGAAGAGAAGGAGCAGCAGGAAATGGAGGAGGAGGAGAGGAAGCAACAGGAGGCACTGGTGGAGCGTGCAACACTAGAACAAACATCGTTGCTGGAGCAGCTACAGCTGGGGGACGAAAGGCAAGAGAAAACGCAGCAACAAGTATCAACGCAAGAACAAAAAGAGATGAAAAATTACGATGCAATCGACTCTGTCCGTGAACCATATTTCGTGACTGAACAGCAAGTGATGTCGGGCTGTGCGAAGCTGCGCAGTCACAGTAGCTCTTGATGTTACAGTACCTAGTACCTGCATAAAGTTAACGATTGAGCGTATCGGCATTCTATAAGGCAAATAATGCAACCCCTTCGTTTGAACGATGCTATCGCACTCGCTGTGAGCCGCGTTTCGTTTTCGTGAAAGTCTCGTTTTGCTTGATCGCACATCGATACGGTGCATTGCCGAGTACGTACTTGATCCAGCTACGGCAAACGCGACGGCTGTGGATTGCCGACAAGAGTGGAGATCCAAGCCCAAGCGCCAAGGTTGGTACCGGTCTCACAGATTAACAAGAACTTGCTGTTTGGAGCGTGTTGCGTGGAACTGTGGAGGTGCTATTGGCGGTGCTATCACATAACTCGACACTCGTTAAGGTGATAATAACTCCACCCTGATGTCACCACTTCCTGGTGAAGACGATAGTAGCAAAATTTAAGCTTCATTTCGATGGAAGGTAAACTATTCAGTTGGCAGTAACGCGTAGGAGTTTTGCGCTAATAGCCCGTGTGGTGAATGCACAGCAGAGTGTCGTGATCCACAACGCGAACGACCGGTTCCTCTTTGGGGGATCCACTTGAGATCACTCTCATTCCCCTATGCTTCGTCCTCTACAACCCACAGCGAAGGGGAAACGGGCATGAATAAAACTTGCCAGCTCTTTCCACTAATAGCACCGTGTACACGATGATCGCAGCGGACAAAATCATCCATTCTTGGCCAATTTTTTTGCTACCGAATCCACGCAGATCCGGTAAGTACGAGCGTCATTCGAAAGTGCGGTGTTTAGTGGCAATCGCATGATGAAGCGTACTCAGCTGTAAAGCAACTGGACTTGCGCACAGCTTCAAACACGCGCGAGGCATTACTTAGCCATTCGCGTAGTGAAAGTGGATGCGATGGTGGCGGTGCTTTGTACCCTGGTAGCATTGACGACTGCGACGCCCCTTGTGACGTAAAAGAAGGTGAGCCGGACAGACTCAACATGAAACCCCTGAACGCGTCTGCTGCGTCGTCAAAATCCGTGTACTTGCTGGAACTTGAGATGAATTCTTTTTCTCGGCCTTTAGTAAATTTGCTGATACTTGGGGATAATGAGGCGGATTGCTCTGGCGCCTCTTTCATTGACGAAGAACTTCGACGTAAAGACTGCTGCTTGTGCGGGAGCACAAATGTTGCCGCATGCCCAGTGTCGTCAGAGTCAGGTTCAGTGCAATAATGCGATAGTTTATATGGCACACAGACGAAAGCCTGCGACCACGCAGCTTCAAGTGCGCGCTCGTGAGCCGAAAGCAGCTCGTTTTCACGGTATAGCATGTTCGAGTCCGCATAATTATTCGCAACGTACAGCAAGCGCGCTGCGTGCTGCTGACTGTTGTCCGATACACTAGGCAGTCGACATTGCGAGAATTTCTGCTCCACCTGTCGAAGTAAGCCGGCCACCGATAGTTGGAATGGCAACCCGTCATGCACAACCACGACGTAATGGCAAATCGCACACAGGAAGACTGCAACCTGGTACGATGCGACTTCCACCTGTTATTCCGGCGACAGTGCACCGAATCGCGGAGATTCGTTCCGCGACAACAAATCCGCCAGCATGGAGCTGCTCAAGAGCGGCTGGGAGTCCAGTAACACTGTCGAGTGTCCCGCTCCGCCCGCCAACGACACTGCAAGGTCCACTCCAGTGGTCTCATGTCGACCAGCCATCAAACTCTCCAAACTTTGAGTCGAGAACTTGCTCTTGTCCTTACTATCGTCTAGCAACGACAAGACCGTCGATTTCCCCACTCCTTCCAGTCCTAAGACTCCAACCACCGTAAAGTTCATCATCTCCAGGCAAGGTCCTAATTTGACCGATAGATCCGTCGCGAACTGCATCTGTGGGGTGATTAACTTGACGCTAGTAGGAGGGGCACAATTTTCTGCAACGCTGTAGATGGGGCGGACGGTCTCAGGACCCCCTTGGGAACTCCTACTCTCGTCCTGCGGTCTGTAGGAGAAGCCGCTTGTCCTGCACTATTGAGTCTTGTATTGACCTGCAAATGGCTCTGTCCTGGTCCAGCTCTGCTGGGTCTGGAGTCTGTCGCAGGATCATACAAAACGCCCGATACTGGAGCTCCAGAACTAGGACGCAGCAACACGGGCGGCGGTTTGGACAGGATGGCGGCAGGAGCAGCAGCTGGGGACGCTGCAGTGCGACTGCGAGGCCGCTGCGAGCCTCAGAAGGCGCGGGACGGGCCTGGAACGGAGCTCAGACTGGCCCTGGAGATCGAACTTTGAAGGTGGTTTGTGGGGCCATTCGAGCTGCTATTGCGGCGGTTCCCACTGCTACGCTGTAGAGCAGAGAGAGGAGAACACTATGAGCGAGAGAGATGCAGAGATTGAGGGTGTATAGAGCGAGAGAGACTCACCTTCTGCCGCTGTTGTATTCTCGCGATCCATTAGTTCAATACAGTAGCAAAATGAGTTTATTTAAAAACAAGCACTTTTTATGCGGTTTGTAGCCATTGGCTGCATCGGTCAGTACGACATTTTGATAAAAGTTCTCATTCGAACATGACGAACGTCGAGCAAACTTGTGCGATTGTTGGTGACATCAACTTGATCATCGTCGAATTCGATGATGTAAAGACCGTGAATGGTTTGAAGATCGCGATCATGAAGACGAATGAGATCCAGTGTGGTGTGGGTCGACTGCAGCTCTTCCTGGCGAAGAAGGGCGATGCGTGGCTGCCAGACGACGACCCTGCTGCCCTGGGGCTGGAGAAAGGGAGACTCACCAAGACATTCAAAAGGTGATCGATGGCGAAACGATGAAGGCTACGTGGACAATTGAGGACGTGTTGATAGCAAACAAAATGACCAAACGGCACCGGCGCGTTCCAAAGTCGAAGCAAATCCACGTGCTGGTGGTGGCTCGCCCGCCTGACGAGAAGACATCCTCTCCACTTACAGACGTTGCCATCACGTTGTTTCAATACACTTTCTTCAATATTCCTAGTACAACGGCTTCGAGAACTCAAAAGCTGAAGAAGCAATTGGTGGAGAAATACAATTGTGATTGCGGGACAAACCAGGACGGCAACTCCATGTTGCTTTGCATGGTGATGAATATTGGTCTACCAAGCTCTGTTGTGATTGCATCACACATTTTCCGACGAGAACACGATAGTCTCAAAAGTCGCTTCGTGCAAATCGCGAATATTGACGATGTGAGAAATGGCTTGCTGTTGTTCAAACCGATCGAAAGCGCCTTCGATGATCTCGACATTGCGTTTCTTGTCGACAAGGAAGATCAGTTCACACTGAGGATTTTTAATCCAACGATCAAGGCGCAGCTGCTCGTGGACAGCTTGACCCAACAGCAATGGGATGCACTTGGAGGGGAATCCATACCAACACATTGGAGGACAAGCACGAGTCCAATCTATGCTCCATACGCGCCGCAGTTCAATGTGCTCACAACGTTTGGCGAGTTGGATGGCAAGACACTTTGGTTTCCACGCGGGTCAACACTACGTCCTTTCAGGCGCTGTTTGTTCCATCAAGCACAGTTAGCCAGAGCAAATGCGATTATCGAGGGATGGGTGTCGGAAGATTATAACTTCGATGACTTCTCGTCAGAAGGGTTCACACTGGAAGAGAAGATGAAATTGCTATTTAGTAGCAATTTGAGCATTTCCGAAAGTTCGTCATAGCGATTTCAATGCAATCATTAGCTGTGTGTGATACATCCCAGACCTTGACAATATTCTAGATTTGATAGTTTCATATCAGCTATTTACAAACAGGCGGCCATTAAAGTCAGGGGACGTTTTATTAAATAGCAAAAACCGTCTTTACTGTGGCCCAGGAATAACGTAAATCAGGGCTTGCTATTTTTGTAGCCATTTCGGAAGACTCTTTCTTAAGGGGTTTGGACGTCTTAATAAAGAGCAAAAACCTGTAATACTCTATGTATTCGTAAAAGGCATGTGTTGTAATTACACTCTTGGATGGTCAACACTACAAATCACACATCCAACACACCCTGTGGGCGGACTAATAGCCCAGGCAGCAGCAGCACAAGCTATCCATTGCGAATACGTGACCCCACGAGGAGGACGTTTGCCGTTGTTAGTCTGAAGCCACGTCACGTTGGACACGATCTGCGGCAGTGGATCACCCCATTTCGTGGTCTTGAGGATATTCAGCTGCACATTCCACGATGGACCGGTCGTACTCCACACATCGTTCCTCATTGATCCACCACCGGGGTATGCTCTCAGGTCTTGTGTTCCTTGAACGCTTGAGTCGCCTCCTAACACAAACAACTGAGCTCGCTGCCCTGTTTCCGCATATAGTCGTCGCTGAAGTCTAACGCTGCAACTGCATGGCCATGTCGACTTGTCCAAGGTGTGACCTCCTCACTGCCGCATTCGTGTGCTTCTTACCGCTGACTTGAGCCCAATTCGCAGCGTGGACGTCAATATTCAACGACAGAAAATATGCATCCATGTCAAGACAATTAATTGACAAGACCATCGTTGTTGAGGCATTTGATACACTGCTGTTGTAGCGGGCAGGGAGTAGTCTTGGAATGCCAAGGCCTTCTAAATATATGTGTTTTCGAGCCCAAAATGATGATAAGAACTCTGCCGTTTAATGATCAGTGAAGTTACGACATGCAATAAAAGCTCGGTCTTATAGTCGAGAATCACGAGATTCGGCGTGTTCACTGCGTCATCACGAATCGCCCACCACCCAGCACCGTGTCAGGAGTTCGTCGTAGCAGTGACGAATGTAGATATGAGAGCCGAGTATCTCGTCTCCAAGAAGAAAGTTTCGTCTGGCAATACCAACACTTTGCCGGCTTCGGTCTTGGTCGTGTCTTTCTTGAATGCTCTCCAAAACGCGACCAATCTTGGCGGATTCAAATCCATACTTGGTGCGATCGATCGATGAACACCATCAACAACAAGGTCGCGGACTGGAGCGGAAGGAACTAATATCTGCGTTTGTGAAATCACAACGAACACGTGAACGTGTGTCGACGTATGTTTTGGCAATCTAGCACATTCTTAATCGACGGTGTCGCATCCACCAGCAGAATTTTTTCAATGGCCCTCGGGTGGTTCCCTGATGTCAATTGCGTCACAGCAGGTCACCACTTGGTAACCACGTCTTGTTCTTCTTCGCCAGGAACGGTGCAGGTCACGAGCAGCGATATGCTTCCACGTGTTTGCGTTCTGCCTTGTAATCTCAATCTTCAATGTCCACCGATGTGTTCTGATCGACTGTGATGACAATTTCGTTTCTTGTCACCCCAATTTCCACGCAAGCTAGTTGCAGTGACGGCATTTTACTCTCAGCAAGTAAATTCTAGAAAAGACAGTGGTCTCGGTCAAACATCAGTGTGTCGATGGATGGATCTTGATGAAACTACACAACACAATACTTCACTTTGCATGCATCCACGAAAAGTTCTTTGTCTCTCATTCGAGAATTCGCCGCCTGGAGGAAAGATGGTGAAACTCAACTGTGTCATCGTTAATGCGAAGGGAAGCGCGTTCTGTGTGGACATCGACGTGGACAAGTCAGTTGACCACCTGAAGGACGCGATCAAGAAGGAACACTCGCAGACGATCACATGTGATGCCAAGGACCTGCAGCTCTTCCTGGCGAAGAACGGCAGCAAATGGCTGACGGAGGCAGACGTGAAGAACGGTGTGAAGGACATGGACGACTTGACGCCGTTGGACGTTGCGGGAGCGCCATCCAACTTGGTTGACTTGTCGAATGAAGACGTGCAGTCCCGACTTACGAAGGACGATGTTAAAGCTGGAAAAGTCCCAGTACACGTGCTGGTGTTGGTTCCTGAAGATGCTCCGGATCTTGAGCACAAGAGGAAGAGGAGCAGAATGGAAGACGCACCAGACGCCTGGATGAGGGCGCTAAAGGAAGAGCAAGTTAAAGTGCTACCGTCGACTTGTGAAGATTTGAAAGCGCACTTGGAACGCAGGCTTCGCGTCAAAGTCCCTATCAACGAGAGATTATTCCAGTTGATATCGGCGCAAAACACAACAGGAGAATGCACCAGCACTTTCGACAAACTGTTTGAACCCGAACCGCGTGAAACACTGTCGGACGGAACTGCGGTTGTCTTGGCGCCTGTTGTTGATCCCCTCGGGTCTGGCTCCGAGTTCGCAACCAAAGCAACATATATTCACCAGTGGGATTCCCTCATTGCGGCACTGTTGAGGCGTGTGTTAAACGGAAACTTTCGTCGTAGCATGAATGCGTCTACGTGTATTGGCCTCTCTCAACCAGATTTGTGTTTCTACTGCAACAAGAGTAATGTGTGCGTGTTTCGCGGGAAAGAAAAAGCAAGTGGCAAGTTGGAAGTGCCGATTGAAGAACTGCATGAAAAACTCACATGGAGATACGACGCTGCGCCATACATTTTTGGCTACGCTGCTGTGGGACTGCAAGTGTGCTTGCTAGTTTTTCGGAAAGACGAGATGACAGAAGATGGTGCAAAAGTGGAAATCATCGATACGTACGATTTGGATGATCTCCATGGCCGACTGATGTTCTTTCTCGCCTTGCTCAATCTTTTGACTCTCTTCCGACCAGTTGTGGATCTTATCCCACAACCGGAGATTCCTGAGTATGGCGTTATCGAAAGAGTCAATGGTGTGCGGATTGCATTCACACAAGATTGTGTGGTGAAGACGTATCCATCAAGCATGCCAAGTGACACTATAATTCGCAATCTGGAGACTCTGCATGATCAAATGGGGAAGGTCCCGAACGTTATCAAGCTAAGGGGAGCAAACATGAAAAAGAAGCACGTGGTACTGGCGCCAATTGGTCACCTTTTCCCACCCAAGAACGTCCATCAGCTTCTGATGGCCTTACGCGATATACTAATGGCGCTAGTGGCACTACACGCAATCAAACTGATGCATCGAGACTTGAGATGGGAAAATGTGCTGAAGTACCCAGGCAAAGGCGACAAGTGGTTTCTTATTGACTTTGACGAGGGAGCATCATCGCCGGCTAGAAGAATCGACCACTTAAATGCGGAATCGCATGCTCCTGAGATACAGTCATCTTCGTCCCACTCGGTCAAGGTTGACATTTGGAGCGTGGGCTTCCTCTTGAAGACGTCTCCTATCCAAGATCTTCCGGCTGAACTGGAGGCAATGAAAGAAAAGTGCTTACAGAAGAATCCGAACAAGAGACCCACGGCAAGATCACTTCTCAAGGTCATCGAATCGCTAATAGAAAGTTGATCCACGGATGATAGTTTATAAGCCTGAACTATTCAACTTACATGAACATGTTGACGGTGTGACCTCCCAAGCATTTTGTCGGATTGAATAGGAATTGTATCAACTGCAGGTAAGGTTACAATGCATATCACTTCATTTTGAAATAAACAATGGCATACCTGAACATCCACCTGGTCGAACATAAGGCGCCGCACGAACTCTAAGAGCTGTTCAGAATCTGTTACCACTTTGCCTGGAGAAGCGATGCTTCAGTAACATTATCGGCATTGCTTCATCTAGCTCGTAAGGACAAGACATTGGTGTATGCGAGAGGTGGCGACTGCGTTTTGTTTTCTGGCGACACGGTTGTTAGAGGATTTCGAAATGACGTTGTCAACATTCGTCGCTTTGCGCCTACGACGTATGACATCGTGGGTAACATGAAGCCTGGGAAGTATTCGGCAAAGGATGATTTGCTGACGTCCCCACGTCGATCAACATGGTACGAATTTAACAAGACATCATGCCAGCGAATGTTCATGCAGGTGTGGTCGTGGCAGGAGATCAAGGAATGCCACGGCAAACCGTAGAACTTATACTTATTAGGATAGAAATTGGAGGTTAGCGAAGTGAATGCATGCGAAGGGGTCAGACTTGTAGTCCGGGGATATATGCTTCTTCAGGGTCTCGACAGAGGTAGACCTTGTACTGCTTAGCTAGCAACTTCTGATTGATCTGGTAACGATGCTCGGTCGCCTCGGACACGAAGCGGATGTCACGGTTGGGAACCATCTTGTCGAATTCGAAGTGAAGAGGAGCGCTATCTCAGTTTATCTAAACTGAGACGTATATTGTACGTCAAATTGTGCAGTCGATTCAGACTACAAAATGACGATGTCTTAGAATAAAGTACTTCAACACGCTGGGAAAGATGCAATGACAACTTGTTAGCTTGGGCTCCAATCTTAGACTGGAGTTGTTATCCTACATGCAGCGCCTACTGGCGTCAACGGGACGTTTGTGTACTCACGCCCTGTAACTAGTTAAACTCCCTGTGCTGTCCTATTCAACGGCACAGTATTCTTGCTAACGGCAAGAATCCACGTTCCAACACGATGACACTTCTTGCTACTCCGTACGCAATCGCTTTCGAAAGTTGTACGGTGGAGGGGGCGGCAACGCTTTGGCAGACACGCTGTTCATCGTGCCATCGGCTGCGGTGACAATCGCAAACTCGGCGTAGTAGCCCACAAACACTCGGCAAGTCTTTCTCGCTGCTAAAACTTCGGGTGCTGGCTTCAGGACAAACGCTTTGCACGATTCAAGATCCGGACAAACAGCAATATAGAGTGGTGGCTCGGTATTTCCAGCATCCTTCACATCGTCTGGAAAAAAATCGCGTTCATCTTTTCCAACTGCTTGCTATCGATTTCATGTTCTGTTGCGACGGTAATCTGAAGATACGCGACGTTGCTCTTCTTGTCGGAGGCAGACTCAAGCTTCACAACGCTATCAATATTCGGAAAATCATGACACGCAGGAAACCAGTACGTGAGCTTTTCATCATCTCTCCAAGCCACCAAATCGCTCTCATATTTACTTGCCGTTCCGCAGCAGATTGCACCGCCATTCCTCAAGCCCACCTGCTTCACTTTGAAATGCCGCGGTTCGTTTGGTTTCCTCATTTCTGGCGGATCATATTCGGATACGTAGAGTTTCAACGTGTTGTCGGCAGCCAGGCGATGAAGATAGATCTTGAAAACGCTTCCAGCGAGTGATCCGTGTCCAGCACTTTTCGCCCACGCATAAATCCGAAACAGCGCATCCGAGTTAAGCTTCACTGACAGAGCAAGAACCGCATACTCCGAGTCGATAATCAGTTCCCAATACCGCCTGGCGATAAAGTTATCTATGTCACTTGTATCTTGGACGAACATATGGAGCAAACGATCAACTTGTGATCTCTTCGTCAACGCACTGGACTTGTTGGATGGCAGGTTCAAGAGATCATCCACATCACTGATAGCACCATCAATTGCCCTGCGTATGGTCTCCGATGTAGCGAGTGTAAACTCATGCACGCTTCCGCCAGAGTAGTAAAAACGTTCTTCCATATCCTCAGTGGCAAACTTGTAAATAAGGCCTCCCATCGACCAGAGATCCTTCTTCGACCAGCAAGGCAACAGACAGCAGTACGCATCAGTTTGTTCTTGAGACTTCAGATCCACTTGCTGCGACGTCGCCAGCATCCTGAACGTCCGCACGCCTTCCGGAATATCTTGATACCGAAATCCATCCAACAACAGCCACACATTCGAAACGCCATGCTGCCCCCGCAACGCTCTGTAGATTCGTTTAGCTTCCGATACTTCGCACGACGATACTGAAAAGTATACGACCTTGCCCCCTTCGTAACCCAGATAAAGCAGGCAGTCTTCTTCCTCAAGTTTGGTCAGTCGTCGGTACACCAGCACATGTTTCTTGCGCTTGAAAACGAGATGGAAGGCCATCACGCACAACAGCGTCGACTTGCCCATGCCCGGCGAGCCCATCAGGATACTCCTCTTCTTTGCATTGAAGGAAGACTCTCGAAACCATCCATCCACCAGCAGCGACACGACTTGCTTGTTTTCCAGTCGCCAAAAGATTTCCCCACTGGTGGTGCATCCACCCAAGCGGCTCATGAAGCTCCAGATCAAAGGAATCTCGTGCACAGCGTTAGCACCCCAGTCATCCAGTGATTTGCATTCCTCAGCGAATCTTTCCGGCTCGTCCAGTGCAGTGGTCCTTGGAAGCGGCACTTCAGGTCTACTCGAAGCAGCATCTGCAACGTGTTCTGGCAGCTTCACCAGCACGTGCAGAGGGACTTTTCCAGCTTTAACATCTTCCTTCGTAAGTCGGGATTGCACGTCTTCATCCGACAAGCCAACCAAGTTGAGTGATGCTCCTGCAACGTCCAACGGCGTCAAGTCGTCCATGTCCTTCACACCGTTCTTCACGTCTGCCTCCGTCAGCCATTTGCTGCCGTTCTTCGCCAGGAAGAGCTGCAGGTCCTTGGCATCACATGTGATCGTCTGCGAGTGTTCCTTCTTGATCGCGTCCTTCAGGTGGTCAACTGACTTGTCCACGTCGATGTCCACACAGAACGCGCTTCCCTTCGCATTAACGATGACACAGTTGAGTTTCACCATCTTTCCTCCAGGTGGCAGATTCTCGAATGAGAGACAAAGAACTTTTCGTGGATGCATGCAAAGTGACGTATTGTGTAGTTTCATCAAGATCCATCCATCGACACACTGATGTCTGACCGAGACCACTGTCTTTTCTAGAATTTACTTGCTGAGTGTAAAATGCCGTCGCTGGAACCTGTCGTCGTAGTCGACACCGTCGACTAAGAATGTGCTAGATTGCCAAAGCCGACGCCGAAGTAAGTTCACGTGTTCGCGAAGGTTTCACAAGCGCAGATATTAACTACAGTCCGCGACCTTGTTCTTGATGGTGTTCATCTATCGATCACATCAAGTATATCGATTTGAATCCGCCAAGACTGGTCGCCATTTAAGGGAGACACGACCAAGGTTGATGCCGACGAAGTGTTGGAAATTGCCAGACGAAACTATTCGACACTCGTGGCTTCGTACCAATGGCAATTCTGGCTGATGGGCAGTTTAATCACTTCGCAAAACGCCTCGGATACGTCACGAGGATTTGCCCCTTCCCCACTGTTGCGGAGAACTTGGGCGCAGGTAGAAGGAAGTCAGGATAGAAAGGAGAAAAAAAGAAGTTAGATTAATGTTTAAGAAAGTAGCAAGCTACTAACAAGAAACTAGTATGCGGCATCCAAAACGTAGTCTAGAATTGCCGCTACCATTCATCGTACTAATGTTTCAGACATTTAAGTACATTATTTATTAGAGTCAAAAAGCACCGTGTCTCTTCATTATAAGTTTATAGAGAACACGGTGTAGAGGCGGTCCCTGTGACGAGCCCTAACCTCAACACCCACCACTACCCGAGAGTTCTCGCAACCGACCTCCTGTCTAAGTCGTCACTGTAGTGATGGCTACCGCGGACGCCCCGCAAGGGGATCGCACCAGCGGCATCCTCCAGACCCTGGAGTGCTGCAGGAGCCCGCTCCCCCGCTCATTAACTTCCCTCCTCTAAAAGAGGCGGGATCACCTCAACCACTGGTTGCCCAGGACGATGTGACGACACCATCGAACGCACACCCGCCTGGGCCGTCGGTGGAGGCCACGCCGCCTCCCACTGCTCCCCTCCCGAGCGAGGGCCCTGCTGTACGTTCGTACGCAGCTGCGGTCCGCGCTGCGAGTCCAGCCGACGCACGCTCCAGTACTGGTCTTCCGACCATAAGAGAGCTAAAACCTAACTGGTCTCCAGAGGTTCTCCCGCGACTCGAAGCCACACTTAATCATGACTGGCTCCAATCTCGGACGCTCGAACTTCCCGAACATCTCGCGCAATTCCACCGCTCTTGCTTATCGCCCTCTCGGGTCCACGCTGACACCGCGCTGCGTGAGAGAACGCCTCAAGAAACTTTGGCTCTCATGGCCTATTTACGAGGCGATTTTGAACTCGGTCACTCTCCCAACTTCCTCCAGGCTACCATGCCTGTCGTCGAGCACGCTATCCTGGAGAAATTTCATGAAAACCACTTGGAGGCATTGCTCACAGCCGATATTCCACCACGGGTTCCCTTGAGGAAAAGCATGACCCATCTCGCTTTGGTTGAAGAATTGTTCAAGGCAGACTGTGACGTGCGCCATGGCCGTGAAATGATTGACAGAATGATGCATGATGTCAAGTCGCTCTACTTTGACGTGCATCACACTTTAACCTTTGTCGTTTACTCACGTCGCGACGTGGAATTTTACAAGGGGGCTACGCTTCGGCTTCAGCGAGTTCTGATTGAACTTGAGGATTCTAGCGGTGTTGAAGATGGAGTATACACGGACGCTCAGCTCCGTAGACTATACTCTGTGCGTGTACATGGAGCGGAGAAAATTGGTCTGACGACATTGGTCAACACTCTATCCCAGGTCGCGGATGTGCCGGTCCTAGACATTGAGCTGACCCGGTCCGAAACGGAGCAGACCAAAGAAACTCGCCACAGTCTCATCCGTTTCCAACAGGAGCAATGCCTGGCTAATCTGCACGGTGTGACGCAGGTAATCATTGGGGAGCAGCGCCTTGTGCTTCACCATCATCTCTCGTACCAACGCCTCCCGTGTGCTCGTTGTTACAGTCCTAAGCACACAACGGGCTTCTGCAAGGTGCGGGCAACGCACCTTCAAGAAGCGCGTTCTCGGGGCAGTCGGGTACTCACCGGATCGGTGCATCCATTCCAGGTGAGGTTGGCTGCTCAATACCGCCATACAGATGAAGATAGTTGTGCTACCTTTTGGCGCACTCTAGTACAGGAACTGGAACGGTCCTCTCCGGCAGTACTGCGTACACTTGTGCCACCTCCACACGATAGTACCTCAGAACCACGACAGGACGAGAACACGGCGAGGTTTGCTGCAGACGTACCCCCGCTCAGCAGCCGGTGGCACCCGATGATGGCATGACCGTCACACTGCGGAAGACCACCAAAGTATTAGCAAAAACAACCGGAAGATCCAAGTCGTTTTGCGTGGCCTCAAAATCAGCACCGCCTCTAGTGTCGGGGCCGACTGCCGGCCCCATTGACCTAGCGCGCGGGATAGCCAGCACTACGAGACCACCCAAAGCAAAGCCGAAAGTGGGCGCATCTAAGGCGGATTTTCAATTGTTCCAGCAGGCTCGTGAATACGGTCGCTACCAGGCCTTGATGGATGAGGATAACGACTCAGACGAGGACCTGACAGAGTCCGGGAGTCTGAATGCCGCTTAGGTGCCTGCTGCAGCGGATGATGCCGCGTATACCTTCCCGGACTACGAACACGGACATGCCGAGCCTTCTGACGTGGCGATGGCAGACGGGGACACGTCTCCATCTTCAACTGCCCCACGTCTTGCAGCCCCACGAGTCAATTCAGATACCGCTGCTGATGAGAGACAACGTCAAGCATTGCGAAAAACTCGCCGGTGGGAGGAAGAAACAGGGGAACGAATTTTTGAAGTCAAGGACGATAACGCGCCTTCTGAGGCACTGGAGGATGTAGCCATGTCCGAACAGAATAGCGAGCACTCGTTGTCGAGCAACGTTGGTTCATCAACCCCCACGCACACACCGAGTCCAGCCTCAACACCTGGATCCGAGTTTTCTGTGCTCCCTAGCGTCTGTGGGCTCTGATATACACTCGGATGAGCTTGCCCAGCAATATCGGTCCCCGTAGGCAACTACCAGCCAGGCTACGTCTTCCAGTAGCCCCGTACTTGTGGGCCACAAAGGACCGGACCACACTCCGGTTGCAGCTATGCATTGGCTGTTATGGTTAAAGGGGAAGTTAGTGCACGTCCCTGGAGAGAGGCAATGTGCGATCCTGGCTTGGTATGCATCGGTCTCCAACCACCCCACTCCTCAACTGGTTTTGACGGCGGAGATGCTCGCAGAGGCGAACTACCGCAAGAGGGGTAGTTATGTGCTACTCGTGGAAAATCTCCTAGCTGATTGTGCTTTGGGGCTGGTGAATCCAATAGCGGAAGTTGCCAGGCTCCACCCAGCTACAGCACCACCATCGACCAATGAAGCCGCTCTTGCAGTACTCTGCACGCACTCCTTGCTCGAACGGATGCGATCTGTGGATGCCAGGGTACCTAAATCCCATTGGGCGGGACCTCAGGATATACGCACATACGCCCAATACCTCCTATATCCAATAGCAGTTCTTGATGTGAACGAGCACGGTGACGCTCACATGCAACTCTACAGTTATAGAGACTATGATCTCCCGCAGTCTGGGGACGGTCTACCTGACACGCATGAAAGCGGACAGTACACGGCATTACCGGACGTAGAAGAATCGGAGTATCTCCAAGTTTGTGGACGTCTTCATGTCCTCCCTATCTTTCTGGTGCTCAAGCATCAGGAACACCACTTCTATGGTGTGCAACATGGCGAAATCTTCTTCCGGTGGCACGCAGAGGGACGCCTGCGTGAAGAGACTCTGACTGGAGACTGGAGCGGGGTGACCACGTTACAGACAGGTCTCACATGGGAGGAATGGCCTGAAACTGTGAGGTTTCCCCAGGCTCTCCCATCCGCAAATAAAGGCACACAGTGCCGTTTTTCCTCCGACTCCGACTCCATGCGTCGACGGAGAGAACGGCCTCCTAGGAGACACAGCATGGGTATGATCTTTCGAGGGGCCGATCGACCGCAACAGGGGTCACACGCGTGCGAACGCCGTAGACCTCAACGCGGTCAACTAACACTCGGGGACTTCTTCCCCGTCTTAGATGCCCCGGGCATACGATCTCATACGAGGGTGCTGTTCAGCGCTGATCAGACCGGACGGAGGCGCCGCCGCCAACAGCGCGATAAAACAATGTGTCCAGGTCCCAAACCCCGTGCAGCCACGGATGGGGTGATGACCTCCGCCATCGGCTGCGTTACGCATAATGTGAATGGGTTTGGCGCCACAGCAGCAGATAGGGACGCCTGGCTCCGGAGTGTCAGAGCGCAGGATGTCTTCGGAGGGACAGACATTGTTTTTCTACAAGAATCGCATGTAAGGAATCAGGATGTGGAATTCTTCACTGAGCTTCATGCTGCCGGCTGGGGCTTTCGAACTGGACGTGGAAGTCGCCGGCGCTCTTTTGGTCTCCAGAACAATCCAAGACGGCGGGAGTTGCAGTTCTTGTCAACCCATACGGGTCTGCCCAGGACGTGGGGCCACTCTTGCAGAATCATTGGAGTTCTCACTTTATGGCAGTACAAGGGCGAGTGCACGGGAAAGATATTGCAGTGGTCAAAATCTACGCTCCACACAAAACTCCGGTGCGCGAGGCCTTCTTTCGAAGGCTAGCCGATCTCCAGTTTCCCCATGACATCCTCCTTGCCGAAGGAGGTGATTTCAATTGCACTTTGGACGAAGAAGCAGATCGCAGTTATGAGACAAGAGGCGCTACCCATGATTCGCAAGCTTTGCGGATGCTCATTGCAGCTTGGGGCCATCGAAGCTGCACGGTCAAACTTCTGGAACCAGGAGAAGCTGCGACACCACCAGCAAGAGACTCACACATACCATTATCCGGTCACAGGACACGGCATGGCGTCTTCTCGCCTCGATCGCTGGTATGTCAACGCGAAGCTTCTCTTCAGGGTTGAGGGACTTAATCTGGTGGACCCGAGCATCCGAGCGGACCATCGAGGCGTTAAGCTAAGGACTCAGCACCCAGACAACCTCGTATGTATCAAGAAGGTGACGAAAGGATACCCGCCTCCATCTTATGCGAAGGATAACGTTCACCTCAGAACGAAGAAACTGCTTCTTGACTTCCTTGACCAGTTACAGCAGCCCAAGGTCGATGCTGAATCCACGGCTAGTATGTGAGACGATTTCAAACTCCGCGTGTTTCGCCACACCAAGCGCGAAGTTCGTGGGAGCAAGCACCGAATTCGTCACACTTACAAGCAGAAACGCCGCAGACTTGATCGTCAATACCGCCGACTACTGGATGAGGAGCTGGGACACCCTAACACTGTGGACACTATCACAGTAGGATTGGACGCCCTCTCACTGCAGGAAATACCGGGGTCACATCCCTTGGAGCGTTTGCGCCGCGCGATTGCGGATTATTAGCGTGAGAGGGCGGCGCTTTACCAGAAGCGTAGGTTCGTAGACCAGAACCACTGGGACGGTAAAACTACCAAGGCCTTCTTCGCCAGAGTGTCCTGCAAATTTGCGGATAACACGATCGGCAGGCTAGATCCAGTCCCGGGGAGTCCTGTCCGACAACCCCATGCTACGGCAGACACGCTGACTGATGCGTGGAGACCAATCCTGCAGCAGCACGTAGACGCACCTGACTTGACGCCGGACGTGGTCAGTTGGCTGCCCCAAGCCGGTTCTTCCTCCCCTTCGCAACTCGTGATGGCGCGGAAGTTCACAGAAGCAGACCTCTCAGCGTCAATCAAGGCGTGCAAACCAGGCAAAGCGGCAGGCCCTGACCTCCTGGGAAACGACTGGTATCGACAGTATGCTGAGTGGTTAATCCCAATCGTGCTGGTGCTCTTCAATCGATGCTTCGAGGCTGGAGTATTCCCGCCTTCTTTCTTGGAGGCGGGCATCTTCTGTCTAAAGAAGAAAGGAAATCTTTGTGATGCGCTAAATTATCGTCCTATTGCACTTCTCAACACGGACTACAAATGTTTATACGCATCATGGCCACGAGGGTCCAGACACGTTGGTTGAGAGGATTCATCCGAACCAGCATGGATTTGTGCCGGGACGGACGATACATGAGGATTTACACAAACTCGAAGCAGCACAACGAGTCGCGACAACTCACGATTCTCAGGCAGTTGCGGTTGTTTTCATGCTGGATTTTTGCAAAGCCTATGACTCGCTGTCACGGACATTTCTCCTCCAGGCGCTAGAACGCGACGGATATCCAACTCGTTTTGTTCAAGCAGTTCGGCAGCTGCACTCTGGTACCTTGGCGCGTTTTCTTGCGAACGGGTTCCGTTCATGAACCCTGCAAGTGACCAGTGGCATTCGACAGGGCTGTCCGCTGGCCTCGGTCCTGTTTAACCTTGCTATCGATGCCTTGTATCGGGCCATTGACTCGCAACCTGAGCTTACCAGGATCTCCCTGGTAACTGGAGACACGGCCATGGAACTCCGAGTGGCAGGATATTCCGATGATACTGCGGTGTATCTCCGTAGTTCGGCACAAGGGAGCGCTCTGCTTCGGATTACTAAAGAATTTGGTGCTGCGTCCGGACTTCAACTCAACCCAACGAAGACGGTGGTCATGGCCCTGCGCCCCACAGACCCATCCCAGTTACCGGTGTTACTACACCCACTCGAATACCAAGCTCAAGGGTGCCATGACAGGTACCTGGGCATCCATGTAGCCAGCAAAACAGATCCGGAGAAGTCATGGGCCGTTGGAGAACGGCAGCTTCGCACGCGCTTAGAGCTAGCATGTCGAAAACCCCTCACAGTGAACCAACGGAGCTTCATTGCGGCGGCAGTCATCGTGCCTAAGCTACTCTTTATCGGTCAACACGCATGGCCGGCATTAGCCACGGTGAACGCGTTTGACAAAAGGATTCGCAACTTTGTCTGGTTCGGTCGCTTCACCACGGAACTGGCCGGAAGCAGGGCGTGGCTGGATGCTGATCTAGCCGCGCTTCCTAGAACTGCAGGCGGACTTTCAGTCCCGTATCTTCGTGCAGAGGTCACGGCGCTGGCGGCGGCCATAGTGGTCCATTGGGCGGTCAGTGGTACGGCTCTAAATCACGTGGTTGGGGACATTTTGCTGGCGTCGGGTTCGCCGGCGAAGTCAGCAGCAGTGTTCATCACTCCAAATAGTCTCCGGCTGGAAGATTCACTGCCAAGATGGCGAGCAGGAGTGTGCAGCACGGGGCGTGCTGTCGCTACGTCTGCTGGAATCATGAGCGAGGAGCGGGATAGGATTGTTATGGTCTCTGCAATTCATTCGTTGGTGCGCCATTTCGGCGGTTTAACCCTTCATCGCTCTGGAACATGTATTGAGGTCGATGGCAGTCAGCTCGGGGGTCTGTTCATCGGCTCTTTCTAAAGGAAGAACGCAAGGCGGCTGGGGAGGTCTGTACGGAATGGCTCCCTTATCTGAACCTGACGGATCTGCGTCTGTATGATGGGGAGACGGGACGGCTAACCAAGAAAGCTGACTTTGCCCAGCTCAACACGTATCCGGGACGTCCATCATTGGGTCCGACACGGGAATGGCTACCTTACGGTCACTGTGCTGTGTCGAAGGTCCCAGCTTTTGCCCCAGTGCTCACTCAGGCATCTCGTCTGATTTCGACGCTGGTCACGAACTTCCCCATCTTACTGGACAGAGGATTCCACAACCAGGAGGTAAGGTTCAGTACCTCTCAGTCGGACCACCCAGTTGTCGCCAAGTTGACTCGATTCTGCCTTCCGGTTTTTTTATGTCTCACCACTGATTGCAGTCAGCCGCCTCGCACCGTTCCCATCCGCTCGCATCAGGAACTCACAGCAGTGCTTAGGGACTCACTGGCGCCCGATATCCGTCTAGTGACCGTACATCCACATCCCCTTGTCAGCAGAATGGTCTGCCTCCGGGCCAGTACAGGTAACAGACTTCCACCGCGAAGTTACTTCAAAAGCATTCTACAACGATACAAACTCCATCAAGGTCGGCGGAGTGCCAAGAGACGGGAGCTCAAGTGGCTCCGAGACCATGGCGCGGCAGCAAAGGCAAGCTCAAGTCTAGAGTGGAACCGCATCCGACGTATTGTTGGCCTTAATCCGTTGGAGCAGATACTTTTCCGCCTCAAACACCACGCATTTTCTCTATATGATCCAACGCAGGGTCACCTCGGGTGCCCACATTCTATCTGCATCCGGTACCGGAAGGTGACCAGAATGCACGTCTTCTGGTCCTGTCCGGCTGCAACGACTCTACGAAGGGTTTTCATCTCAAGTTGGATATAGGCGGGACTTTATGAGTATCAAGTGGAAGCTACCCTTTTAGCCTGCACTTACCCTGCGTCCCATCCGGCTTTGGAGCTGCAGCAACGGAGTTGTTTCCTTTACTACGCGCAGTGGACCTGGACCGTCTCACGGAGGGTCTGGACAACGCGGTGGATAGCTGCTGGAGGCTCGGTGTCGCGATCTACTTCCATTGTGTCTGGCGTTGGCGTATGGAACATTTCGATCAGCATAATGACGTATCTCAGCCTTTCCACACAGCCACGCTTGCAACGCGGCTTCGACACGGTTACAGTACTGTACCACTACGACTGTCATGCGGGGTCCAGAGGAAGGTGATGTCCCGAATAACATCGGTGATACAGCATGTGCTTCGTGTCTCCAGGTCGGACCACGAATTGGTTCCGGTGCCTCCAACAGGCCCCCGTTTCCTCTTGTTCTTCGATGGGGGCTCCAGGAGCACCCCGCGCCAGGGGGCAGTGGTGCTGTGGTAGTACAGCTGGGCCCCGGTGCAGCGGAGATCACTGTTCGCTGGGTTAGCAGTGTGTTTCTAGCCGCTACGTCAACTACTAACAACATAGCGGAGGACATGGGGCTTCTGCTTGGTCTGAAGGCCTGCGAACGCCACCAATGGAAACCAGTCCATGTTGTCGGGGACAGTCAGCTTACCATCCGACAGCAAGCTCATCGTACGGTCCCGAAGACTAAACACCTTCTCCCTCTCTACTGGCCGATACGGCGTCTCTCGGACAAACTTGGCGTTTTGGCCTGGCATCACCATCTACGCGCGTACAACAGAATGGCGGACACACTCGCCAACATGGCAATGGACTCTCGCAAAAGCATTCAACTTTGCCCATCTCGATCGCTCTACTCTGGCTCGCAATGGGACGACATCTACAAAATGCACCAAGTGACGTAGGTCACTGGATAGAGCACAACCACTATGAGAACTCCTCGGAGTTCGCGGCTCTCAAGATGTAGTGGCAAGGAGTGGCTCCAGTACCGTAGCGCTGGAGCGGGGCAGGTGGTAAGAGACCACTGCCGACAAGGGCATAGGTAGTCGTTAGAAAGCTAAATGACCACAATGTACCCCACTGAAAATCGAAAACGGATGGGCAGTTTTATCCCACACGAATCGGACGAAAATGACGGCATGGTGGAGTTCCAGAGCTGTCGACAAGAATTCGAAGTCCAAGTTTGGCGACCATTATCGAGATCCCTTTTACATATTGGAGCTCAATCATTTCGACTTACAGCTTAAAACTTCCTCCAATTTGTCGATTCCGTAGAAATATCGCGATGCGAACTTGCTCACTGCATGGCATTCGAGCTGAGCTTCTTGAGTAACTTCCTCTTCTAGTTCTTCTCGACGAAACAGTGGTCACGTTGCCCCGACTCATGTGTTGCTCTCAGACAATTATCGCGTTGACGTTCTTGTGGTGCAATACCGACTCCGCAACGCAACACGAGATAAATCCTTACATCGCCTGATTCACATATAGTGATGCACACTTACACATTCGACTTACCAGCAACGCGAGCATCAAATTGCATGTTCTCGTCAAAACAAAATCACCATCCACATCTGGCCAATCGAGACAATTACATATGAGGTCGACACCCTGTCTCGGATCAGCTTCGTCTGACCGAGACAGTGTGCCCACCTTCTCTTTGTCTACTATTAAGAATAGGACACTTTAGTAGGAACAGCAAAAGATCTTGTTGGGTAAAACCAACGGGACTTGCAGATGGAGGACGGGAGTCACGTGTGCCGCACACGGTAAATCCTGAAATGACCCCGTCCTGAATCTGCTCAACCACTTTTGCAACGTGTATTAACCACAGCCAACCATTAAAGACCTGTGCATGTGTCACAGACATCGACTATTGTCAGCGGAGCTGCCAACAGCTGGCGCTCACGGCAGCTCTCACGATTTGGTCTGACACTCCCACCCGATCAGTGCGCAGCAATTTCGATGCGCAGCACTCGATCGCTTCTGCCAGATCGTGCGTCTGCCATGCAACCCTTGCGTCCCAGACGTTTTATCAGTGCAACCTGGAGCCACTCCAATGCTACTTGTAGGTTACTACTTTTCATGACAACGTCGATCAATATTGTGCATGTGATACATGAGCTCGTCAGTTTCCAATGTATGCACATCGTTGCAATACCACCGCGCCACGCGGTTGCACATCCGAGTGCAAAAGACTTGGTTCCGAGCCATCACGTGATCGCATGAACCCTGTTCACACAAAGTCATTGGTATTCATTGCGCCACGCAGTTCGCACCTACCAGCACGTAGATCTCGGTTCCAAACCATCACGCCACGTGATTGAGGGAGCACGGTTCACTCCAAGATCTCGGTAATCGCTGTGCCACACAGCTTGCGCATACAGTGCAACAGACCTCGGTTCCAAACCATCACGTCACGTGATTGAGTGAGCCCAGATCACTCAAAGGTCTTGGTATTGCGTCACGCAATTCATAGGAGCTTCCAGCTATAAAACTCAGTCCGTCGAGTTTTTACTGCACCACGCAGTTTGCAAGAGCCCAGCTCTGCATTTCATTTTTGTGCACTTCGACGCTTTAGCGGCAGGACCGTTAGCATGGCTCGAAATCGTTCAAATTTTGTAGCCCCCAGTGCCTTGGTCATTATATCCGCAACCATGTCGTCCGTACCAACATTCTTCACTTGGAGTTGGTTTCTCTCCACGAGAACTCTTGACATGTGGTACTTGTTCTCAATGTGCTGACTCGGCTGTGTTTATCAGGCCGATCCGTCATGTAGATAGATACCATGTTGTCGACCAGCAACAACGGCGTAGTGTAGGTCCACTTCAATTCGTCACATAGCTGCCTCATCCATTGCAAGTCCTTTAATCCTTCACTCATCGCAACATACTCCGCTTCAGTGGTGCTCTGAGCATTTATGCCTTGTTTCCGAGAGGCGTAGAAGATAGCGTTTCCATCTACCATCGTCACATACCCGCTGATACTCTTGCGATCATTGGCAAAGTCAGTATCCGTGTAGAGTAGCAACTTGACAGTAGTTCCGTCACTGACATCCATCACTAGTCCGTAATCTGCCATAGCCTTAAGGTAGCGCAATACATGCTTTCCCACAGCGAAGTGTCGATGATCAAAGTACTTTCCCAAGTTGCACTGCGTGTGCTAGATTTGGCCTTGTGCCCTACACAATGTATCCCAATGCTCCCACTAGCTCGCGATATGGTGGTCGCGAGTCAGCCTCTGCTGGCGCCCGCACTTGGGGCGTCCCTGACGGCTCCGACGTCCTTGCACCATTGCAGGATTCCATATGAAAACGACGAAGGACCTCGCGAATGTACTGAGCTTGAGTGTACACCACTTGACGTGCCACGCGATCAATGATGATCTCAATCCCAAGTAGATATCGCACCTCGCCCAGCTAAGTCAACTGAAACGCATCTTGCATCTTGGCGGCCACTTCCTTGAAAAGATCAGTAGGTCCAATTAGAAGCAGATCATCAACGTAGACCGGCATCAGCGTTGTGATCTCTCCTCCCACTTGCCGTGCACACAGGCCACGATCCTTCTCAATGCGTGCGAAGCCCAGCTCCACCAACTTTGCATGTAGCGTCTTGTTCCAAATGTACGGTTCCTGCCGCAGGCCGTACAGACTCTTCAAGAGTCGACACACTTTCCCTGGATGAGAACCCTCACATCCGGGCGGAAGCGCCATGTAAATTACATCGTCAAGTGGTCCGTATAAGAAAGCCGTCTTGACGTCGTACTACATTGAGACCCAGTCTCCTTGCATACCGTAGTAGATCGCGGTTCGTATCGTCTCAAAGCGTATCACGGGCGCATATGTCTCAGTGAAGTTGATCCCAAACTCCTGCTTGTGCCCATGAATTACGAGTCGAGCCTTGAATCTCTTGATTTTGCCAGTAGTGTCCCGCATTACTGCAAACACCCATCGACACGTCAATACCTTGATGCCCTTCGGGACTTCTGCGCGGTCCACATGCCCCGACGTCTTGTGTTACGGAAGCGAGGCCAGCTCAGACTCCATTGCAGCCTCCCATTCGTCCTTGAGTGCACTTCGTACTGCCTGCCTGTATGTCTGTGGTATGGAAATGTCAACGCCACCTTGAAGAAGTACATTGACTACGTATTCATGTACGTATCCAGGCCTCGCACGCTTTCTTTGTGGTCGCACAGTGACCGGCAGGTGATCCGGCCTTGTAATCAGCGCTGACTCCTCATAGTCACTATCACTGCTGCTATTCTCTTTGCCCTTTCTACGTTTCTTGCCCTTCTCGTGTCGCGGCGGGTTTCGCTCTGCTTCTTTCGCAATAGCACCATTGCCATCATTGACTTCCAGCTTCTCAGGAGAGGCTGTCTCGTGCAACTGCAATGACTCCTCAAGTTGCACGTTTGTCACGGCATCGGCTTGCCCTTGACCCAGCACCACATGTGCAGCACTACCCATGTACGTTGCCATATCGCCACGAATACGAACAATTGTACTGGCTCTTGATCGTCTTCCTGATCAATGTTTGCATGCAGCATGTGATGAACGTGTGCGTGCGTCGACGTGTACTGCTCATGGCAGAACGTGTTATCCAAACGATACGTCCGCACTGCACCACTCCGTAGACTCAGCAACTTAAGCTCCTTCGTATCATGTCCATAACCAAACCAAATACGCATTTCTGGTCTTGTGGCCACCTTGGTCCTTCCTTCAGCTACAGGTTCAATGCGAGCTTGGACCAAGCAACCCCACGTACGCAAGTCGCTCAGGTTCGGCTTGCATCCATACAGAACTTCGTACGGGCTCTTACCCTTCTCCAATGAACTAGTCGTCCAGCAATTCACAGTGTATACTGTGTGAAGCAGTGCCTCACCCCAAAGTTCTTTCGGTAGAAGTGTTGGTGCTAAACACGACCGGACGCGCGGGAGCAGCACGCCATTCGCTCGCTCGACCACGCTGTTCTCCTCCGGACTGTATCCATTCGTGTAGGTTGTCTTGATCCCTTGTTCCTTACAAAACGACCGTAGTTGTAGATTCACAAATTCTCCACCTCGATCGGAGTGTAGCGTTGCCACTCGCCACCCTTGACCTTGAAACTCCACGTGTAACTGCAAGATCAACTCCACAATCAAGTCCGCTGCATCAGCCTTGTTCTTCATTAGATACACCCACTTGAACCTGGACGCCTCGTCCACAACCAACAAGAACATCGTCTCACCAGTTATCGTTTCTGTTTTCATGGTGCACACACCCTCCGCAAGATTTTCAAGTTGTCGAGTGCTACGTCGTGGGTCACGCACATAATGTATACGCCGAAACTTGCCAATACGGCAGGGAACACACTCGTAGGCATCAAGCTTAGCTGAATTGATCTTAAATCCAAAATCCAACTTCCCTGCAAGGCGCTTTATGTCTCCCATAATTGCATGATTGAGTCGATTGTGAAGCAGCGCCATAGTCGCCGACGACGCCTCGACATTGTTCTTCTCGACACCAAGCACAATACGCTCCTTCACACATGCACCCTCAGCAGTCTTCTTCGTTAACATCCCATAGATCCCATCCACCAGCTTGAACTTCAACTCCATAGTCGGCTTCACCAGCCACAGCGTCGTGTTGTCCTTGGACATCTGTAGCTCGTAATTTGCCACCGTCAACGTGTAGCTCATCGAAATGTATTTGCAGCGTGCCCTTGGTGCGTACGACACCTCCTCCAACAGGCGTTCTTCATAGCGACCCGTGTGGTGGTTCAGCACATTGAGGTGAAGGTCTCCGCACCGCACTTTCTCCTCCCATGAGTGTACTCTTAGTACCAGGAGCTGACTGTGCCGCACAGTCACCAGCGTCTGACGCTGCATACGTTTCCGCGTCACCCCCTTCCTCACGATTCGTCACCTTGTCAACTGGCGCCACGTCATTTATTTCACCATCATCCGGTTCTGCCGTCACATCGGCAGCTGCTATCGGGTCGACGTTTTTCTCTTTACTGGATGATTCGTGCTTTCCTTCGTTGTCAGCCTCGTCCGTCGGGCCGGTACTCACACGATCATGCAGTTCTTTGCCTCCACGGTTTTCACGCCGCGTGGATCCATGCAAAGCAGTCGACTCTCGACTAGCAACTGAAGTACTCCGAGCATGCAGGCCCTGACCATGTGCGTCACGTTCATGTGCGCGCTCTTGTTTGCGCACACGGCCAGCTGAAGTAGCTATCCCATTGTTTCCGTCCACAGAAACAGGAGCTGCTGTCACCCGTCGGTTCTCGCTTCGAGTCACCATTAGTGATTCCACATCTTTGCGCCGGCGCTCACCGCCGTCACGCTTCTTGTCAGGACAATCACGAGCAAAAGGTCCTCGTTTCTCGCAAATAAAGCGCTCTCCACTGCCGCGTTGCTTCTTTCGACCTTGGCTCGATGCAATGCTCGGGCTCCAAGTTCGCTGTCTACTTCTACCATGACGTTGCCCTTGGTCGTTCCCGCCTTGGTCGTGTCGTTGTCCTTGGTTACGACCTTGCGATTATCCACGCGAACGTCCTCGCGACCTTGCACGCGAGCTCGACCGTCGCGTCGCTTGACCATACTTTCGTCTTCTTCTTGTCTTGGCTTTGCTTGCTTGTGTGCGCTCCGTTTGCTGGAACTCCAACTGATTCATTTGTGGGTGATTCGGCCTTCCTGTCCCCTTGCGACACCGCACGACCTTCTACGGAACGTTCTTCAGTCAATGACGTCCTCTCAATCCGCGCCCCGACTGCATTGCCAGCTTGCAGCTTATAACCTATGAGGTCGACACCCTGTCTCGGATCAGCTTCGTCTGACCGAGACAGTGTGCCCACCTTCTCTTTGTCTACTATTAAGAATAGGACACTTTAGTAGGAACAGCAAAAGATCTTGTTGGGTAAAACCAACGGGACTTACAGATGGAGGATGGGAGTCACGTGTGCCGCACACGATAACTCCTGAAGTGACCCCGTCCTGAATCTGCTCAACCACTTTTGCAACGTGTATTAACCACAGCCAACCATTAAAGACCTGTGCATGTGTCACAGACGTCGACTTTGTCACCGGAGCTGCCAACAGCTGGCGCTCACGGCAGCTCTCACGATTTGGTCTGACACTACACGAGACAGAAGACATAAGAGGTAAAAGAGGGAAAGAAACTTACAAAGTTGGCGTTGGGGATCACATCGACGTACCAGCTCACCCCAACTCTAGTTAATCGCTTCAAATTCGGATCGTTATATAACCTTGATAGATAAATGAGCTAGGCATGTGCGCTGGTAGTTGCGCTTCTGCGCTGCAGTAATGTGCGCCTTGTTTGCTTCGTATTGGTCGGCTGGCAGGGTAATACTGCTGATTCAGAGTATGCCATCCCTCTATATTACGAACTTTATATTGTGTGTTCTACTCGAACTTTCCGAGATGGATTGGTTGAATCGTCAGACTAAATCGACAGCAAATCGCGCAAAACAGGAAATCATTTGAGTTCACTATGTGCCTCGAATAAGTCCGATAGCGTACTTATTGAAGGTATGCATGTAGCCATCTTCTGTCTGCTTGTGCAAAAGACTTGAACTTTGTATAAGAACGATTCAGTCAAATAATTTGCCCGGAATTGACAATACCTGTCGGAATCAAAAGAAAATAATTGAAAGGGAACAAAAGGATTAGAAGTTTTGGCCAGTGCTAGCGACAGACTTAAACGTAAGTCGGAATTGAGCAAGTACTAGGGTATGAGTCTCACACAACAGTTTGTATTGTATTAGCACTATATGGGAACGCTGAACTGTGTAACTCACATTTACAGCGAACGTATGTACAACTTATTCATATTTTCCACTGTGGGTGCTGCAAACTGTTTAAATGGTTAGTCTGCCAAAACCGTCTCGTCGTTGTTGTACCATCAAGCACACATACCTTCAAGACAACCGTCAACATCAACGCGTGTTGGCCACTTCCTGACTACGATTCTTCATCACCAGTTCCGTCTTCCTTCTCTCCCGCATGTCCTGGAGCTGTTCGCCTCGTGCTGGTTGTTTAGTTGACGACGACAGCAGCGCGTTCTCCTTATTTGCGTCGCGCTCTGGATCTCTTTAAGCCGCTGTTGATGCGCTTCCAACCGTTGTCACCACCAACGACGCTGACTGCCCGCGTCTTCGTCTCCAGTCGTTTTACGAAATGAACTCGCAACCACTTAATGACTGAAAAATATTTATAAATTACATGCATGGACGATAAAACATGGACGATAACTAGAGAACTGGACGCTAGCGTTTTTCTTCTTTTGCTTCTTTTGCTTTTTTTCTTTCGAGAATGGGGAGGTTCATCAACTTCTTGCTGTGCCTCAGCAGCAGGAACCGGCGTAATGTCAGCATCTTCTTGTCGCTGTGCTCCAGCAGCAGGAACCGGCGTAGTGTCAGCATCTTCTTGTCGCTGTGCTCCAGCAGCAGAAAGTAGCGGAGTGTGCTCTGTAATTTCTCGTCGCTGAGCTCGTAACGGTGTCTCGCGCTCCACTTCCTCGATCATGTTGTTAAGCATGTCTAACCAATATTGCACATCTGGCAGGAAAGGCGCTATGACAAGGCTAAAAACAGCTATTAAACGCACCATAAGAGGAAAATCAGATGTTAAACATCCTTTTTCGTCGGATGGATTTCCTCCATAGGCCAAAAGAACGATTGCAATGACAACCAAAATGATTTGTAAGGAGCTTCGTGCGGCGATGATCCACCGTTTGTACCCTGCTCTGTAAAAGAGAAATTAGCAACAGCACCTCAAACAATGTAGGAGCGAGGGCACGTACGCTGATATCTCAGTATTCTGAGATCAGTATCGCCAATATCAACGCCAAAATGCCTTGGCACCAACACCAGCACGTGTACTGGGACTTTTCCAGCTTTAACATCTTCCTTCGTAAGTCGGGACCGCACGTCTTCCTCCGATAAGTCAACCAAGTTGAGTGGCGCTCCCGCAATATCCAACGGCGTCAGATCTATGGTGTCACTAACGCCTTCCTTCACTTGTTTCTCCGTCAGCCACGTGCCGTCCGCCGTTTTCGCCAGAAAGAGCTGCAGCTTGTCCGCATCGACATCCTTCAAGTCGTTCGGTTTCTTCTTCTTGATCGCATCCTTCAGGTGGCCCACCAACTTGTCCGCGTCGATGTCCACAGGGAACGCGCTTCCCTTCTCACCAACGATGACACAGTTGAGCGACAGCATCTTTCCTCCAGGCGGCAAATTCTCGAATGAGGGAGCTTTCTGTTTCTGCAGCGGGTCACTATTGGTCAAAAGTCAACAACAAGGGACTACAGATTCTGACCAATAGAAATGGCTTCTCAAAGATGCAGCCCTACCCTTGACGGTAACTCTTCGGTTGTTTTGATTTCCGTGCAAGCGAAGTGTTGTGTTGTGCAGTTTCATCAAGATCCATCCATCGACACACTGATGTTTGACCGAGACCACTGTCATTTCTAGAATCTACCGACTGGGGTTGACGCGGCAACTAGTTTGCGTGCAAACTGGGGTGACAGGAAACGAATTTGTCGTCGTAGTCGATGAGAACACGTCTCTGAGGATTGAGATTAAAAGGCAGAAGACAAACACGTGGAAGAATATCGCAACTCACGACCAGCACTGTTCCTGTCGAAGAAGAGTGATACGTGGTTACCAAGAGATGACCTTGCTGTGGCGCAACGGACATCAGGGGACCACCTGAGTGCCATTCAAAAATCTATACTGTTGACGGATGCGACACCGTCGACTAACAATGCGCTGGATTGCCAAAACCTACGTCGAGACAAATTCACGTGTTCGTGATGGTTGCACGAACGCAGATATTAGTACGTTCCACTCCAGTCCGCGGCCTTGTTGTTGATGGTGTTCATTTATCGATCACACCAAGTATGGATTTGAATCCGCCAAGACTGGTCGCGTTTTGGAAAGCATTTATGAAAAACACGGCCAAGATTGGTGCCGACGAAGTGTTGGTTTGAATTGCCAGACGAAACTTTCCTACTCGGTAGAGGGTATATGTCTACATTCGTCACTGCTACGACGAACTCCTGACACGGTGCTGGGTGGCAATTCGTGATGACGCACTGAACACGCCGAATCTCGTGATTCTCGACTATAAGACCGAGCTTTTCTTGCATGTCGTAACTTCACTGTTCATTAAACGGCAGAGTTCTTATCATTTTGGGCTCGAAAACACATATATTTAGAAAGTCTTGGCATTCCAAGACTACTCCCTGCCCGCTACAACAGCAGTGTATCAAATGCCTCAACAACGATGGTCTTATCAATTAATTTTCTTGACATGGATGCATATTTTTCTGTCGTTGAATATTGACGTCCACGCTGCGAATTGGGCTCAAGTCAGCGGTAAGAAGCACACGAATGCGGCAGTGAGGGAGGCCACACCCTGGACGAGCCGACATGGCCATGCAGTTGCAGCGTTAGACTTCAGTGACGACTATACGCGGAAAACAGGGCAGCGAGCTCGGTTGTTTGTGTTAGGAGGCGACTCAAGCGTTCAAGGAACACAAGACCTGAGAGCATACCCCGGTGGTGGATCAATGAGGAACGATGTGTGGAGTACGACCGGTCCATCGTGGAACGTGCAGCTGAATATTCTTAAGACCACGAAATGGGGTGATCCACTGCCGCAGATCGTGTCCAACGTGACGTGGCTTCAGACTAACAACGGTAAACGTCCTCCTCGTGGGGTCACGTATTCGCAATGGATAGCTTGTGCTGCTGCTGCCTGGGCTATTAGTCCGCCCACAGGGTGTGTTGGATGTGTGATTTGTAGTGTTGACCATCCAAGAGTGTAATTACAACACATGCCTTTTACGAATACATAGAGTATTACAGGTTTTTGCTCTTTATTAAGACGTCCAAACCCCTTAAGAAAGAGTCTTCCGAAATGGCTACAAAAATAGCAAGCCCTGATTTACGTTATTCCTGGGCCACAGTAAAGACGGTTTTTGCTATTTAATAAAACGTCCCCTGACTTTAATGGCCGCCTGTTTGTAAATAGCTGATATGAAACTATCAAATCTAGAATATTGTCAAGGTCTGGGATGTATCACACACAGCTAATGATTGCATTGAAATCGCTATGACGAACTTTCGAAATGCTCAAATTGCTACTAAATAGCAATTTCATCTTCTCTTCCAGTGTGAACCCTTCTGACGAGAAGTCATCGAAGTTATAATCTTCCGACACCCATCCCTCGATAATCGCATTTGCTCTGGCTAACTGTGCTTGATGGAACAAACAGCGCCTGAAAGGACGTAGTGTTGACCCGCGTGGAAACCAAAGTGTCTTGCCATCCAACTCGCCAAACGTTGTGAGCACATTGAACTGCGGCGCGTATGGAGCATAGATTGGACTCGTGCTTGTCCTCCAATGTGTTGGTATGGATTCCCCTCCAAGTGCATCCCATTGCTGTTGGGTCAAGCTGTCCACGAGCAGCTGCGCCTTGATCGTTGGATTAAAAATCCTCAGTGTGAACTGATCTTCCTTGTCGACAAGAAACGCAATGTCGAGATCATCGAAGGCGCTTTCGATCGGTTTGAACAACAGCAAGCCATTTCTCACATCGTCAATATTCGCGATTTGCACGAAGCGACTTTTGAGACTATCGTGTTCTCGTCGGAAAATGTGTGATGCAATCACAACAGAGCTTGGTAGACCAATATTCATCACCATGCAAAGCAACATGGAGTTGCCGTCCTGGTTTGTCCCGCAATCACAATTGTATTTCTCCACCAATTGCTTCTTCAGCTTTTGAGTTCTCGAAGCCGTTGTACTAGGAATATTGAAGAAAGTGTATTGAAACAACGTGATGGCAACGTCTGTAAGTGGAGAGGATGTCTTCTCGTCAGGCGGGCGAGCCACCACCAGCACGTGGATTTGCTTCGACTTTGGAACGCGCCGGTGCCGTTTGGTCATTTTGTTTGCTATCAACACGTCCTCAATTGTCCACGTAGCCTTCATCGTTTCGCCATCAATCACCTTTTGAATGTCTTGGTGAGTCTCCCTTTCTCCAGCCCCAGGGCAGCAGGGTCGTCGTCTGGCAGCCACGCATCGCCCTTCTTCGCCAGGAAGAGCTGCAGTCGACCCACACCACACTGGATCTCATTCGTCTTCATGATCGCGATCTTCAAACCATTCACGGTCTTTACATCATCGAATTCGACGATGATCAAGTTGATGTCACCAACAATCGCACAAGTTTGCTCGACGTTCGTCATGTTCGAATGAGAACTTTTATCAAAATGTCGTACTGACCGATGCAGCCAATGGCTACAAACCGCATAAAAAGTGCTTGTTTTTAAATAAACTCATTTTGCTACTGTATTGAACTAATGGATCGCGAGAATACAACAGCGGCAGAAGGTGAGTCTCTCTCGCTCTATACACCCTCAATCTCTGCATCTCTCTCGCTCATAGTGTTCTCCTCTCTCTGCTCTACAGCGTAGCAGTGGGAACCGCCGCAATAGCAGCTCGAATGGCCCCACAAACCACCTTCAAAGTTCGATCTCCAGGGCCAGTCTGAGCTCCGTTCCAGGCCCGTCCCGCGCCTTCTGAGGCTCGCAGCGGCCTCGCAGTCGCACTGCAGCGTCCCCAGCTGCTGCTCCTGCCGCCATCCTGTCCAAACCGCCGCCCGTGTTGCTGCGTCCTAGTTCTGGAGCTCCAGTATCGGGCGTTTTGTATGATCCTGCGACAGACTCCAGACCCAGCAGAGCTGGACCAGGACAGAGCCATTTGCAGGTCAATACAAGACTCAATAGTGCAGGACAAGCGGCTTCTCCTACAGACCGCAGGACGAGAGTAGGAGTTCCCAAGGGGGTCCTAAGACCGTCCGCCCCATCTACAGCGTTGCAGAAAATTGTGCCCCCTCCTACTAGCGTCAAGTTAATCACCCCACAGATGCAGTTCGCGACGGATCTATCGGTCAAATTAGGACCTTGCCTGGAGATGATGAACTTTACGGTGGTTGGAGTCTTAGGACTGGAAGGAGTGGGGAAATCGACGGTCTTGTCGTTGCTAGACGATAGTAAGGACAAGAGCAAGTTCTCGACTCAAAGTTTGGAGAATTTGGTGGCTGGTCGACATGAGACCACTGGAGTGGACCTTGCAGTGTCGTTGGCGGGCGGAGCGGGACACTCGACAGTGTTACTGGACTCCCAGCCGCTCTTGAGCAGCTCCATGCTGGCGGATTTGTTGTCGCGGAACGAATCTCCGCGATTCGGTGCACTGTCGCCGGAATAACAGGTGGAAGTCGCATCGTACCAGGTTGCAGTCTTCCTGTGTGCGATTTGCCATTACGTCGTGGTTGTACATGACGGGTTGCCATTCCAACTATCGGTGGCCGACTTACTTCGACAGGTGGAGCAGAAATTCTCGCAATGTCGACTGCCTAGTGTATCGGACAACAGTCAGCAGCACGCAGCGCGCTTGCTGTACGTTGCGAATAATTATGCGGACTCGAACATGCTATACCGTGAAAACGAGCTGCTTTCGGCTCACGAGCGCGCACTTGAAGCTGCGTGGTCGCAGGCTTTCGTCTGTGTGCCATATAAACTATCGCATTATTGCACTGAACCTGACTCTGACGACACTGGGCATGCGGCAACATTTGTGCTCCCGCACAAGCAGCAGTCTTTACGTCGAAGTTCTTCGTCAATGAAAGAGGCGCCAGAGCAATCCGCCTCATTATCCCCAAGTATCAGCAAATTTACTAAAGGCCGAGAAAAGAATTCATCTCAAGTTCCAGCAAGTACACGGATTTTGACGACGCAGCAGACGCGTTCAGGGGTTTCATGTTGAGTCTGTCCGGCTCACCTTCTTTTACGTCACAAGGGGCGTCGCAGTCGTCAATGCTACCAGGGTACAAAGCACCGCCACCATCGCATCCACTTTCACTACGCGAATGGCTAAGTAATGCCTCGCGCGTGTTTGAAGCTGTGCGCAAGTCCAGTTGCTTTACAGCTGAGTACGCTTCATCATGCGATTGCCACTAAACACCGCACTTTCGAATGACGCTCGTACTTACCGGATCTGCGTGGATTCGGTAGCAAAAAAATTGGCCAAGAATGGATGATTTTGTCCGCTGCGATCATCGTGTACACGGTGCTATTAGTGGAAAGAGCTGGCAAGTTTATTCATGCCCGTTTCCCTTCGCTGTGGGTTGTAGAGGACGAAGCATAGAGGGAATGAGAGTGATCTCAAGTGGATCCCCCAAAGAGGAACCGGTCGTTCGCGTTGTGGATCACGACACTCTGCTGTGCATTCACCACACGGGCTATTAGCGCAAAACTCCTACGCGTTACTGCCAACTGAATAGTTTACCTTCCATCGAAATGAAGCTTAAATTTTGCTACTATCGTCTTCACCAGGAAGTGGTGACATCAGGGTGGAGTTATTATCACCTTAACGAGTGTCGAGTTATGTGATAGCACCGCCAATAGCACCTCCACAGTTCCACGCAACACGCTCCAAACAGCAAGTTCTTGTTAATCTGTGAGGCCGGTACCAACCTTGGCGCTTGGGCTTGGATCTCCACTCTTGTCGGCAATCCACAGCCGTCGCGTTTGCCGTAGCTGGATCAAGTACGTACTCGGCAATGCACCGTATCGATGTGCGATCAAGCAAAACGAGACTTTCACGAAAACGAAACGCGGCTCACAGCGAGTGCGATAGCATCGTTCAAACGAAGGGGTTGCATTATTTGCCTTATAGAATGCCGATACGCTCAATCGTTAACTTTATGCAGGTACTAGGTACTGTAACATCAAGAGCTACTGTGACTGCGCAGCTTCGCACAGCCCGACATCACTTGCTGTTCAGTCACGAAATATGGTTCACGGACAGAGTCGATTGCATCGTAATTTTTCATCTCTTTTTGTTCTTGCGTTGATACTTGTTGCTGCGTTTTCTCTTGCCTTTCGTCCCCCAGCTGTAGCTGCTCCAGCAACGATGTTTGTTCTAGTGTTGCACGCTCCACCAGTGTTTCCTGTTGCTTCCTCTCCTCCTCCTCCATTTCCTGCTGCTGCTGCTGCTGCTTCCCCTTCTCTTCCTTCAGAGCCTTCGCCTCAAGTTTCACCAGAGCATCCAGTGCTTCGGCTGCACTCGGTCGAGCTGCCGGATTGCTCTGCATCAGTTGCGAATGAAATGCCATTCTGTCAGACGCATCATCCCAGTTAACTTTACATGTCTCCACCAAGTTCCCCACGGCCCATATGTCAACTGCAGTTGCGTGAAAAACACCATCCTCAAAAATCTCTGGAGCGTGATCTTCTCTGCTCAAGTGTGCACCACTGGAAAAACTCTGCGGGCTGGCGGCTGCATCCACAAAATCAATCAAAAACCATGAATTACAGTCATGTCGCTTGATCACATTGGACCAGCGAATATCTCGATGCATCCACCTTGCTTTATGTAGGACCACAAGCGCTTCAAGAACATTCCGAAGCGCAACAAACAATTCCATCAAGTTGGAAGGTCTCCTCATCGCCCCACGAGGTTCAAGAACTATCGTGTTTTTCTTCGTCTTGACCTTTACCATACGATCAACGTTTGGTACTTTCGCCGTCGCCAAAACACCATAAATACGCTTTAAGTGGTCAAGTTTGTCGCCGTTCGGAAAAATCTTCTCAACACACGTTGGGTTCAATCGCACTACGACATCGGTGGAATAGTTGCGAATAGTCTTGAACTCTTGCAGGCTCGATTCTGGACAATGTTCCGTGATGGCAGGGATCAGTAGAGACAGGTTTAAGAGTGCGTGTACAATCTTAAATCGATCTGACACACAATCCAGGTTAAATTTTCCGATTGGAAAGCTCCCCACCTTCGAATCCACAGAGTTATGATAGAGAGCAAACAGATCAACCTTGTAGCCTGCCGCAGCGTAGCCGAACAGGTACGGCGCGTGCCCATATATCCATGTAAGTTTGTCGCAAAGCTCACCGCGCGGCGTGCGGAGGTTAACGCCGGGTGCTTTCTCCTCGCCACGAACGACACATACATCATTCAGGTAAAATAGAAAATCTGGGCGCTGCTGATTAGTCGATGAATTGTTGCTCGAATCACGGTTGATACGTCCACCAGGTAACATGAAAGTGAGTGCGGCCGAAAAAATAAATCCCAAAAACCAATGAATGATGACTCTGTGTCTCCGACTTGAAGCGGGTCCATAACTAAATCGGACAGCACTTTCCTTCTAAAGCGAGTGCATGGAGAGGTGTCGTCTACCACGAACATTTTTTCTTGCTGTGGCTTGCTAAGCAATCCCGGCCTTAACCATTCATCAAGAATCATTTTCGTTATCCGAATCTTCACTGGCAATGGCTGCTTGATAAATTGCTCCAGCTCACCAAGTGGCGGTAATTTGTCGTACAGGCTTCTGTGTTTGCTAAACTCCTCCAGCCATTCCTCTGAGCTATCGTAGCACTGTACGACATTGTTTGAGTTCGGTACTCTCACCAGCACGTTCACAGGACCTCTCCCTTCTGCTTCTTCTTCTTCATCCACTCCGCCGACATCTTTATCCGACAATCCCACACGCCGTAGCCTCGCTCGCGCCGCTCCCAGCAGCGTCAGGCCACTGGTGTCACTCACACCGTTCTTCACGTCTGCCTCCGTCAGCCACGCGCCGCCCTTCTTCGCCAGGAAGAGCTGCAGTTCATCCGCATCGCACTTGATCTTGTTCAAGTTCTCCGGCTTAATCGCCTTCTTCAGGTCCCCACTGACTCACTCTCACCGATTACTACCGGGAAGACGCTCCCTTGCGCACCAACGATCGCACAGAAGAGCTTCACCATCTTTCCCCAGGCGGCAAATTCTCGAATGAGAGAAAAGAACTTTCTGTTTCTGTAGCGGGTCATTATTGGTCAAAAATCACGACAGATTCTGCCCAATGGTAATGGCTCCAAGAGGGAATTTCCCCGAAAATACAGACCTAACCTTAACCGTAAATTACGCGAAGAAAAAATTGCTGGTGTTGTTTCATATCGATTAGCGAGAGGTTGTGCAGACGCTTAAGCTGCAACAAGTGTCTCCTCACCCTCTCAGTTGTCGCATCGTTAGAAATAGCTCCTCTCGCTTAGAAATGCTCGAAACCTATTCTCCTTGTAAAATAATGGTAAGAAAAAAACTGCCGGTGTAATGTGCCAGTATATACTACTGCTGTCGGAGCTAGGCCTGCATTCGTTGCCGTACTCCCATGCCAAGGACAGCAGTAATTCTGGGAAAAGATGGCCGACACGGCCATTCTTCACATGGTGGCGCTAGGGAACATTCGCGTGAGATTTTCGTCGGGGGCGTTGGAGTCCATGGTGGCGTTGGGTTTGGCGTGCGCGTCGCTTGATCCTGCAGACCGACCAACTGCGGCGGAGGCGCTGTATAAGCTGCAGACCATTTTACGACAAGAACTCTAAGACCTATGGCGAGGAAGTCTATCAAGACAAAACTAAAGTCTCGAAGAATACAAGCAAGGTTTGATCTTAGACTGTCGGAGCTTCGTCGCCAAATGCGACTTGAGGATATGTGAACTACATGTAGCGGTGTATGGTATCGTGCAATCACGAGGAATCCTCCAAAGGCGATGGATTTGCGGTCACGCGCTTTCGATGCAAGCTGTATCATCTGCAACTACCTCTCCGTTTGATTCTCACTCCAGCGTGTGCTACATTGCTATCGAAGCAAACACGGTATCCGAGCGCGTTAGGTTCATTGGCGTGGAATTCCTCGGGGTCCAACTGCAGATCGTAGACGCAATGCGCACCGCTTATGGCAGACTGCTGCAGGAATTCACAGGACGGCTCAGAACGGTCCTATCCACAACGGAGACGATGGGCGCAATACAGTGCTGCGTTCTATCATAAACGATAGCCCTTCGTGTCGCTCGAGCCGAGCACCTAGGTGCTGCAAGTTGCTCACAACACTGCTGCCCATTGTTTTGGGCTAGCCATGCAGGTCATCAAGATCTACCTGGCGATCTCAGGCAGCCATTGTGATGGCAATCCTGAAATGCTTTCAATGAAAGACGTCGAACGCTGCTCTGAGAGCTCCTGCGCATCGACGGATTACAGTGGAGACACGTATACAACACAACCTCCTGCACCAACTTGAGCAGCTTCGAGTACGCGGCTCAATTCTTTAAGAAGGCGGACTACGTGGTTTTTCAGATGTACGCTGAGAACTCAGGCTGCCAGAACATCTTCCAGACCAGCGCGTTCGAGGCTGCTGGGGACTGTGTAATTGGATCTAGTAGAGGAAATACGTCACTGAAAGCCAACATCACATCAAGTGGATCGATCAATATTGTGTACTATCACGGCCACGCCTGCGGAGAAGCCAATCGGTTCTCCAACAGAACTGTCTCGAGTGGAGCATGTGTCCAAGACGAAAACAAGTATTACTCGAGCGTTAGTCTTAACAGTGTTTCAGGCAGCTCGAGCTCCAGCTCATCGAACAGCGACACCAGCAGCTTCAACACGATAAGCTCCTCCAACGCTAGCAACCCCGTTGACAGCTCAAAAAGCAGCGGCAGTCATACAGCTGTGCTTGACACAAATACCGCAGGATCAGGTATCACAATTGGGGCGATTGTGGGAATTGCCGTTGCTATCATCGCTGCAGTGGTTCTCGTCGTTCTTGCATTTTGGTGCTACAAGCGTCGATACAACAAGGCTGAGACTTCGTCAGAGACTGAAAGCCAGCACCACGAAACCGACGGCTATGCGGTCTGCACATCGCCGATGGCAGGGTACAACAAGAGCATTGACTCAGGAATTACAGCCTTCTCCGGCTCGCTTGGGCTGGGTCCCCGAAGCCTGGCTGGACTTTGGGATGACGAGGTTATCGCGGCTGCACGCATCCCTCGCCACCGAGTCTTGACGCGCCAGTTGATCAACCACGGAGGCTATGGAGAGGTCTACTACGGAGTGTTCAACGGAGAACATGTCGCCGTGAAGATGCTGTTTCCAGAACTACGGAAGAGCGTCAAGCACGTGAACGATTTCTTGGACAAAGTACGGATGATGACCAAGCTCAACCACCCTCGAATCGTAAAGTTCGTGGGTATCGCCTGGGACTCGCTTGCTGACCTCTGTGTCGTTTCCGAGTACATGGAAGGCGGCGATCTCCGAGCTCTCCTGACGTCATACGAAGAGCAGGGTCGCGAAGTGGGTTTCGACCGCAGCAAAGTTACCATTGCACTGCACATTGCTCACGCTCTCACGTACTTGCACTCACTGGCACCTCCTGTCATCCACCGCGACTTGAAATCGAAGAATATCCTCTTGAGCTCGGATCTGGATGCCAAGCTGACGGACTTTGGCATTTCACGAGAGCGGGTGGACCGAACGATGACTGCTGGAGTGGGTACGTCGCTGTGGATGGTGCCCGAGGTGATGATCGGCGAGCGGTACGACGGCAAGGCGGACATGTTCTCGTTTGGTGTTGTGCTGTCAGTAGTCTGACAGCACAAAACACCGGCAGCTTTTTTCCTTACCGTAATTTACCGTCGAGAACAGTTCTAGAACGTTTTTCTACCAGTGCATTTTCTTCGACAGCACCGCTAAGTACACTCTGGTGCGAAGGAGGTCTCCTCCACACCTGCGAGCACCACAGAAGGCAACAGCAAGCATATATGCGGTAAGAGAATAAAAAATTCTAACACGAGCTTACTTCAGAAGTTCATCGACTTCAGCCTTTAGCTTTGGCATCTTAGTCTGAACGAATTCATTCTTGCTTAACCATTCTAGGTATTTAGTGTCAATGGCTTGGATCTGTTTAATAGTTTTCAATTTATACTTACCCCACGTCATGAGGAACGATCCATCGTCATTAACAAACTTCTTAGCGAGGAACTTGCCAATTTCACTATTGTCTTCAATGAGACTTTTTATTCGGCAGTAGCCCTTGAATAGTCTTCGATTTATGCTTACCAAAAGTTAGAACAAAACTCATAATTATTATCGATGTATCTATATACATAGACATCAACAAATCTCTAAAAATATATTAATTAATTCGAAGATGTGCATTTACGACCTCAGGAAGAGTGAATCAATCGTTAGCATAACTATGAACCGTTTTACAGGTAGAGGAGTCTTACACTTACTCATAGCCCATAGTTTTATCGATATAAAAGTTAAGCAAATCACTTGTGGAAATGGTAAGACGCTCCTCTTAATTAAGAGCGGAGATGATAGAGTCAAGCTTAATAGAGACGATTACATCATTTCGAGACCCTTCAAATATTAGATGTAATCATATTTTTTCTCTTTACAAAACACTAACAAGAGCTTAGTTACAGGTGTATTCGAATACTTCGCCGGTGAGACGATCGAACGTTAGCTCATTCTCATAGATTACTAGTACTAACAGATTCGTACCCTGGCAACCCGCATTCGTACCCATAACCTGAATCGACTGAGGGACGTCGCGCTCAGTTAGGCGAGACACGTCAGCTACAAGCACACGGTTCGTAGAAGACCATGTGCGATAGTCGAGAAGATAATTGGTCAGCTCAGGCGTCAGATCACCGTTAAAAGATGCAAGCTTAGAGAATTCATTGATGAAGGCATGGAAATCATAGTCATACGAGATATCGAATACCTGCTGCGAACCAATACGAACATTGAAGTTGCGAATTGACGGGCCAGGCTGTACCGTCCAAGGAGCGCTGTCGAAAGGACTCTGGAACTGCTGATGTAATGGGTCTCCCCAGTTACATAAGTAGGTAGGTCGCCACGCGAATAGCGCGTGTCGAGATGTTGTTAGATGATTGGCTGAAAAGTGGGAGGTCGATTCCCCTTTCAGCCAATCAGGTGTTAGCCGATATTTGAGTGGCTCACACAAGGTCAGGGGCGACCGCCCTGGTCCTAATCTAAATCAGAGTTGAAATTACATAAGACCCGAGTCTAACTATCCTAACGCAAGCTTCCTCATCGCTACGTGTAAGTCAGTGACGGTAAACACTTAGCCCGTTACACCTGGTAGCACTTTGTAGTCCTTCCAACGACCAAGACCAAGATGAGTCAGACCCTGTCTTCCGGCCCCTCAGGGATGACCCTGGAGCACGAAGCCTTCCCCCACCTCACGCGTATCGAGTGGAAGCCCTCCACCGCCTCGCGGCGGTGTCCGGGGAAGCCATCGTGACTACGCTGTTGAGCACAGCGCCACCGGACCAGCAGCGCCAAGCTGCCCAAGAATTCATGGAACGCGAGCTCGTCGACATTAAACGGCGAGTATCAACTCCCTCGCGTCCCAAGAGCGATGCCGTGAAAATGGAAACGTCCACGTACTCCGGGGTTGGCTCGGGCAGACTCCCGCTGAACCGCTGGTTCCGAGAAATCGACATCGCCTCGAGGTTAATCGAGACGCCGTCGTCTAAGGTCAACTTCCTACTATCCCGACTATCCGGAAAGGCCAAGGAATGGGCCCTTGGTAAACTTGTTATCGACCAACAAGCGTTCCCAACACTGGAAGCGCTCCAGTGTGACCTGCGACCCGCGTTTGAACCTCCGCAGGACGAGTCGCGTGTGCGTGCGGCCTTCTTCTCGCTCAAGCAAGGCAAGATGTCGATGCGCGACTACGTCCAGAAGACCCGACACCTCGCTTCGTGTACTACCACGAAGCCAATTGACATGGCGTCCCAAGTCCACGTCTTCATATTCGGCATGCGAGAAGGCATGACGAGATACACCCTCACGCGTGCGGAGCCCGACACGCTGGAGAAGGCCTTTGCCCTCGCGCTTAGTGAGGATTATGTGGTGACATCGTCGTACGCGAGAGTCATGTCAACTGATGCTCGGGCGAGTACACCCGAGCCCATGGAAATCGACGCAATTGAGGCGTCGAGCGGCCGTCGATCGACGAACCCGCCCGCGAGGCGCGGGGGACGGAACTCCCGTCCGTTAACTTGCTTCCGTTGTCGGGAGGTAGGCCATCGCGCAGCTGTCTGCCGCGCGCCTGCTCTCGTCCTCGTTAACACCACCGCAGACGTGACCGACGACTCCA
Organism: Phytophthora boehmeriae; assembly: GCA_011947355.1. NCBI lineage: Eukaryota > Oomycota > Peronosporomycetes > Peronosporales > Peronosporaceae > Phytophthora > Phytophthora boehmeriae. Next base: position 191,642 of record JAAVTJ010000189.1, read on the forward strand.
CCCAGGCCACTCTACCAAAAACGGCCTGGGCCAGTAGGTGCGGGGCACCCTACTGGCTGGGATGAAGGTCCGGGTCCACCGGTGACAACCCGACCTTCTAGCCCCTCGGTGTTCTATGCACACTTCAATACCACCACTGCCAGTGACGACACGAGACTGATCATTGTCACTCTCCACGTCGCTGGTGTCCGGCGTCCACTGCGCGCACTCTTGGACTCAGGAGCGTCCAACAACTTCTTCCGTGCGTCGTGTCTGCCTATGCTTCCTGACAGCATTCGCATCCGGAACGGGCCGGGTGAGGTTGTCGTCAAGCTCGCAGATGGCAAGCCACATCGCATGCCGCGATGCGAGTTGTCGTTACCATACATGTTCGATGGTTTTCGCAGTAATGACGACTTCCTGGTGATCGAGATGAATTACGCGTTTGACTTCATCTTGGGCATACCGTGGCTGGCTCGGTACCAGCCAGAGATCGATTGGTTGGCCCGATCAGTCAAACGTCGAATCGACTTCGACGTGCGCGAGGTGTTCACGCATCTCTTGGTGGCGCCAAATGACTGGCCTCACGTCACGGTGGTGGACCAAACATCCACGACGCAGGCAACGCACAGAGCGAGCGATGGCTCTCTCTGCGTGACTTGCACAACACTGCTGGATGACGTGAATGAACGGAAAACTTCGCGCCAGCGCGAAGATGGGCGAGTGGTCGAGCGAGGGGCGCTCCCACACGCGAAGAAGACGGTCGAGCGTGGATTCCCGTCACTGAGAACGACGGCGGTCAAGCATGAGGCTCTCCCGCGTGATGATGTTGCGGGTGAACACACGTTGTACCCGCGCGTAGCCGGTGTGGTCGAGCGTGGTTTCCCACACCTAGAGGAGGGTGATTCATCATCCAGTGATAGCGAAACGTCTTCTTCAGTACCCGCTCGAAGCGTAAGACGAAGTCCATGCGCCAACGCCTGAATCCGCGTAGCTTCAGCCCAAGTGGGGCTCCCATAACGGAGTCGGTCTTCGCGCTTGAATACGTGGAAGGTGCTCCACACAAGCAACGTCTCATCGAGGTCGCTAGCCCGCCACACGACGCTAAGTCGCTCACTCGGCTTCCAGGCCTCTCCTGGAAGAATTTCCTGCGTGGCCTCAAGGCGGGCGAGTTCGTACAAGTGTGCCTGATCACCGACCCTGATCCGACATCCCATGAAGTAACGCGGTAAGCGACGCCACAACGTCCTTACGACCCAAGCATGCCGAACCAAAGTCGGCGCGCGAAGAACGCTTCGCGGCACAATCATGGAGAGCATTGAAGGAATCTGGAAACCCAGTCTACGACATCGCCCGCGAGTACGCGGACGTCTTCCCAGATAAAATTCCCGCCGAACTGCCGGCAGATCGAGGAGTACGTCACGAGATTGATCTCGCGCCTGGAACCAAATATTGCGTAACGCGGCAGTGGCCGCTGCCGCGCGATCAAGTCAAAGCCATCGACGAATTCTTCGAGAATCGCCGCCAAGCTGGCCACGTACGCGAGAGCGTTTCGCCACACTCGAGCCCAACGTTCTGCGTGAAGAAAGCCACTGGCGGGTGGTGCATCGTCCATGCGTTCAACAAGTTGAACGACGCCACCATCCCAGCACAAACCCCCATTCCGCGGAAGGACATGGTGCTGGATTCGATGTCGGGCAGCGTGATCTATAGTGCTATCGACTTGACCGACGGCTTCTATCAGATTCTGATGAGGGAGCGCGACATACCCCTCACGGCTGTAAGTACTCCCAGCGGAATGCTCTGGGAGTGGCTGGTAATGCCGCAAGGCTTGAAGAACGCGCCTGCCACATTCAATCGCATGATCTGCCATGTGCTGCGTCCACTCCATGACTTTGCACCGAGTTACTTCGACGATATCTTCGTACACAGTCGCGCTGAGAGCAATCTCAGCGCAGTCGAGACCCATCTGCGGCACTTGCGACAGGTATTCCAAGTGATGCGAGAGAACAAACTGTACGCGAACTTGAAGAAATGCATCTTCTGTGCGCCGGAGATCCCGGTGTTGGGCTGCTACGTGAGCAAAAATGGAGTCCGTGCTGACCCCGAGAAAGTCGCGTCCATTTGTTCATGGCCAACTCCGACTAACCCCACTGAGTTACGTCAGTGGCTGGGCATGGCGAACTACTTGCACAAGTATACGAAGGACTATGCCAAGCTGATCCAGCCGTTGTCATCGTTGTTGAAGAAGGATGTCGCGTGGGAGTGGCGGCCAGAACACCGAGAAGCTTTCGACTCGGTGAAAAAGAGCTTGGCATCCGCACCCGTTCTGATGCTCGCGGACGAGTCGAAGCCATTCCACGTCGTCTGTGATGCCAGCGACTTCGCCATCGGTTGCGCCTTGATGCAATTCGATGGCGACAGCCGAGAGCGTGTCATCAGCTACCAGTCCCGCCAGATGAAGCCAGCGGAGCGGAATTATCCAGTGCATGATAAAGAGCTCCTAGCCATGCGATACGCTCTGATCAAGTTCAGAGTCTACCTGCTCGGAGAACAGATATTCGCCGTTTACACCGACCATGCATCGCTGCGCGCAGCGATGAAGAGCCCCATTTGTCCCAGCGCATGGCACGCTGGTTGTCGTTCTTCTCCGAGTATAACTTTGTGGTTCATTACAAGCCCGGCAAGAATAATATCCTCGCCGACGCACTGTCTCGGCGCCCGGATTATGACCCACGCATTGATTTAGGTCGCCAAGCGGCTGACGACGAGGAAGATGATAACTGCGCAACGTGCACATCATCAGGCTTGAACCTGACGAACGTCTTCCCAAGATGTCGCTGCGTGAGGAAATCGCCGCAGCGTATAAATATGATCCGCAATACGCCAGCATCCTGGCGCACCTCCGCTCTCCCTCCGACGCGACGCTGGGCGCACTATCACGCTCTACGCGTAACCACATCGAGCGATACCATCTCGATGGCCCCTTGTTGACTTACACCATCGATCGCTTCGATGCTCCAAGAGTGGTCGTACCAAATGACGACGATCTACGTGCTCGTATCATCCACGAGTACCACGACACTCCTGCCAGCGGTCATTTGGGACGCGAAAAGACGTTCACGACAGTATCAAGAGACTTCTTCTGGCCCCACCTATATAAATGGGTGCGCAAATGGGTGCGTACTTGCGAGATCTGTCAGCGCGTGAAGCCCTCCCCGTCGTCGCAAGCCCCTCTGCGTCCTCTTCCGATCGCCACGGAAGCCTGGCGTTCAGTGTCAATGGACTTCATCTTCGGGCTGCCGCCCGATGCGAAAGGCCGGTCTGGCGTGCTTGTGTTTGTGGATAGATTCAGCAAAATGGTGCACCTCGTCCCCGTTCCTGCCTCGGTTTCCGCGGAAGAGTCCGCGGCCCACTTCGTTGACGCAGTCTTCCGTCTCCATGGCCTTCCTGAATCTATCGTCTCCGACCGCGATCCGCGATTCACGTCTGCGTTTTGGTCCAAACTGTTCGAGCTGTTAGGCACGAAGCTTCTGATGTCAACCGCAGCACACCCAGAGACAGACGGACAGACTGAGCGCGTTAACCGTGTCCTCGAAGACGTGCTACGAAGCTACGCATCGTCATTCGCGAGCTGGAGCTTGTTTCTACCTCTCGCTGAATTCGCCTTGAACAACGCCGAACATTCGTCGACGGGAATGACCCCATTCTTCGTGAACTCCGCGCGTCACCCGCGTGTTCCTGTGATGCTTGCCGTGGGCCACCCCACGGAATCCCGTGACTTCACCCTTGGTATGGGAGGAGCAGATGCTGCAAAGCCAACGCCGGTCCACTCACCGGCGACACTAAATTCATCTCCGAGTGAAGCCAAAGGGAACGCTGTGACACGGGCTCAGGCGAAAAACATTCTCCCTACGCCGCGCAGTGCGGCGTCCCCACTAGCAGAATGGACGAAACGTACCCTTATCGACCCCACTGGCGCTCGCACGAATCATCGCGACGCGCCCTCGCCAACTACGCTCCGAAACTAGCACCACACCCCGCTGATCACTCAGCGGCCTCCGACTTCATCCTGCAACGACAATCCATCTCGCGATTTGTGCGCGACGCACTGCAAGCCGCAGTGGATAAACAAAAAGAAAACGCAGACAAGCGCGGTCGTAAAAACACGGAGTCATTTCGCACGGGAGACCGTGTGTTACTCTCTACTGAAGGAATCAGATCCTCAGCTGTGACAAACTTAGGCGCGAATAAACTCACCCCGCGCTTTATTGGCCCGTTCAGGATTACTAAAGTCATCAGCGACGCGTACACGCTGGACATCCCGTCATCTCTGCGTCTCCACCCGACGTTCTACGTCGGGCGCCTCAAGCGCTACTACCCAGCCGAGATCCCAGCCCACGATCGCCAGGCGCCCCTGGCGGAACATGCGTCGGACGTCCATCACGACGAGCTCGTCGTGCCATCGAGCCGTCCGTGCCAGGCGCCCGCGGTTGTACCCCAGTCTGCGCAGAACCGAAGACATTCATCTCCAAAGCTCGCAGTCGCACCAGGAGTTCCCGATTGGATTGACGAAGCTGTGACGTCGTCTGCTCAGCCCGCCAGGCACTGTTCTCTGCCCGCTCAGCCCCGGCCTGAGCGTCCCAAGAACGATCCACAGCCGCGTCGACGTCGTCCTGCGCAAACAGAACGTGAGAAGTACCGCCGCAATGTCCCTCCACCGATTGTCGACTCGGTGGGCAATGCCCGCTGGATCGTGGACCGTATTGTGACGCATGAAGATCCTCCCGGCGCCCGCGCCCGTACTCGCGATCGTGACGCCACCAGTCAACGGGTGCCGGTTGCGCGTAGTTACCAAGTGCGTTGGCTGGGGTTCCCTCCTGAAGAGGATACATGGGAGTCTCGCGCCGACCTTCTTCGCGATGTTCCAGACGTGGTTCGCGACTATGAGACGACTTTCGCGACGACAACAACATCCTCGCGGTATCCCGCGGCGAGCGAAAGTGAGAATGAGAATGAATACGCGACCGCCGGCGAGTCGGCGAGCGAGATCGAGAACGGGTCCCCCAACGTATACTCATGTGACCCGATGTCGGAGGAGATCGACTCCGCGCTGGTTGGCGTCAGCGCGGACCACCACGCGTAGAAGCCCGTTCCATCTCGGAGAGAGTGCGGTTGTATTTCGCTATCCAGCCCGCTTCACGAACACCGAGAGCCCGCTCGGCGACGTGGTCTTCCCATTCACGCTGCGTCGGGCGCGCCGACGAAGAGCACGACGAACATCCTTCCCGCATGTGCACGTAACAGAGTCGATCCGAGTCCCACGCGTCTTCACAGATACGCTGTCGCAGTTCCACAACGGAGTGATCCTTGAACATTTCCTCTCGATATGCGAGCCACGCCGCGAAGTTTTCACCCGTACGAGACATCCGGTTCCACCGTCGGATGAACGCACTCCACGAGCGCTGCAAGGCCTCGTGTCCAGCTCCCTCGATCCCTTCTGTCGCGTCGCACGAAAACGACGGAAGTGATCCTTCATGGTGTTGGGCGTATCAGGATTCACGGCAACCGATAAGTCGTATAAACTCCATGGCGCCAATTCGTCGTCCATCACAGTCGAGCGGATCCTATATGCGCTTGTGGTCACTCCAGGTGTCGCGACTCCCGTCGACGCCTCCGTCTACGAATCGGGATGCTGCGTGCTTGTCTGTCGCTCTGTCATCGCCGCCAGTCGCTCGAGTTTGCGAGCGCCGTCTCTCCGTTGGTCTTCGTTCTTCTCCGGGGTTTTCTCAGAAAATAATTTGCGCTTACGTAACGTAAGCGCAACTTAGAGAGGGTGTGTGTGTGATGTAATGGGTCTCCCCAGTTACATAAGTAGGTAGGTCGCCACGCGAATAGCGCGTGTCGAGATGTTGTTAGATGATTGGCTGAAAAGTGGGAGGTCGATTCCCCTTTCAGCCAATCAGGTGTTAGCCGATATTTGAGTGGCTCACACAAGGTCAGGGGCGACCGCCCTGGTCCTAATCTAAATCAGAGTTGAAATTACATAAGACCCGAGTCTAACTATCCTAACGCAAGCTTCCTCATCGCTACGTGTAAGTCAGTGACGGTAAACACTTAGCCCGTTACAGCTGAACACCGGACGTCGTACTATTTGTTCCCTCGGCGAAAGGGAGTACAGCAACATATTTAGCATTCTTAATCGAGGCGGATAGCTGTAGATCAAATGAAGTATTGAACTGAGTGCTTTGCTTACCAATACCTGCGCGTTGGTAGAACTACTGCGCATGCACGTCGTTGTAGCGAACCGTCTTAAGCGGCTTACCGATAATAGCCTGAGGGTTTTCTAGATCAACAAACGGGACATACAAACGGCAAGTCGTGAAAGGCATGTACGTACCATCAACCGTAGGTTCGAGAACTTTAGATACGGCACCCCAAGCAATGCTAAACGGAGCAGATGCAGCAAGCACGCCAGCCATAGGATTGCCAGTCGCAGCAGATGCAAGCATGACGGGACACGTCTGACCCGAAGATAAAGTCGTACTGGTTAGAGTCATGTTCTTCGAAGCATCTACCACAATAGCAGGTGATCCCTGATTAACCTTAAATCGCATCCGAACCTGAGGGTTAGCAATCAGATCAAGTTCAGCGAAGATCGGGTGAAGGTCCGTAAGCTTAATCTTAAGCATGTAGATCCACGTACCCATAATGTTATTAGCGGTAGAAGCACCAGCTACGAAAGCACCGCGTGCGGTTTGATTCGAGATAGTAGTGCTAGCAGCCGATTATCCAGCTGAAGGCGATGCAGCAGTGAAGTCAGCGCCAGCCGTAGGAGGATTTGCTAGAAGACGTCTTAGGAAGCCTTCATTAGGAGTCGTAGCACCGACAGGGCTAGCTGAAGTAGCAAGACTCGAAGTATATACAACATTATTTGAGTATCCATGACCATTAAGAGTTGGAGTACCAGTCGGGGTGTAAAGTACCGATTGAGCGGAATCAGGGTAAATGAAAGTATCAGCACCGTGCTTATCAACGAATTGACTGCTCATGCTAGACTGGGCGCGTAGATTGTTCCAGAACAGCTTGTAGTCCGTCATGCTAAGAATCGACTTACCGTTGAGTTCAAGCGACAGCCCATCGATAACGTTGAATGCGCCACACTTGAGACCCATGCAAAGACGGTTAGCAGCGGCAGTCTGGGCTGTCGCACCATTTTTCATGGAAACCTTGTACGGAACTATGATGTAAGCATCCTTAAGCGATCCAAAGCCCTCAGCACCGTTCAGCTGAGAAGTAGCATCGATGGTGACAATTCCATTAGCGTACGAACCCTGGTTAATATCGATAACGAAAGGGACACGTTTGCGGGAGAAGACCTTGACGGCCGGATCGCTCTTGAGCGAGCACTGATAGAGAAACTGATCAGCGAGTTGAGTATCAGACATAGTTATGAGCGCAGTTATATACATCTCGATATAGCTTGAGCAAAAAATAATTAATAAGCAAGCTTAGAAATCTTAATTTCGGTGCTTTCGCCACTCAATCTTCGATTTAACCATGGATCTAATTAAACCAATATCATCCGATCACGATTTAATTAAATTAGCTGAGAAGCTAAATATCCATATCGATCATATCTACGAGTCAAATGAGATTAAAGCTCCTCTTCCCAAGAAAGGTTCATTTCTGATATTATTGCGAAGGCCAAACCAAGACGTAGGCCACTGGACGGCAGCATTCAACAACGATTATTATGATTCCATGGGCGAAGGTCCTCCAACGATCTATGGTATTCGCAAATACAACGAGATTCAGACCCAATCAGCACACGGTGAATACTGTGGCATCTGGTCAATAATGTGGCTATATGCGAAGCAGCACAATCGAATGGATCTCTTCAAGAACATGATTAATTTAAATATCGTCGCTATTTAATTCAAAGAATATATTACCAACTATGTATCGAGAACTCATTATTTCGAGCGGCGTTCCCGCCCATAAACTTCGCAAGGCTGTCAAGACTGGTAAGTTATCGCTTACAGACACCGAGCTAGCTGGTACATGTGCTAAGCTTCATCTCCATCCTGAATCGCATAATAAGGCTCTTAAGGCTAAGAAGGTTTGACGCGGCGTTCGGCTCTCTGTCACGAAGCACGAGATCAAGAAGGGCTACAAACGAGCTCAAGGTGGATCTATTTGGAGCAAGGTCTGGGGAGGTATTAAAAGCGCTTTTAAGTTCGCTAAGGACTCGAGACTACTAAGCAAGGCTGCAGATATGGCTATCCCAACACTCGCCACCGCGGTTGGTCAGCCAGAACTCGCCGTTCCAGCTCGTGCTGGTATCAAAGCTCTAACAGGGGTTGGTGTAGAAGGCTATGAAGAGCCTTACGGCTCCGCACTTGGCGGAGTCGCGACGCGACCCCACCATCGTGATAGCGACTCAGACGTAGAAGGCGGACATATTAGTTTTGCAGATGTCAAGCGTCATGCTGGTAATGCTCTCAGATACACCAAGACTAAGAGAGTCATCGCTGACGCTCTCGATGAGGGTGAAAAGTTCCTTCACACCAAGGCTACCAAGCCTGAGCACCATGAATTGATTAGCTATGTTCGAAAGGGTATTAAGAATCGTTTCGGTGTTGGTATTGAGCAACCACCATCTAATCGAAAGGGAAAGTTTGCTAAGGGGTCTCCTGAAGCTAAAGTTCGCATGGCTGGCCTTCGCGCTAAGCGTAAGGGAAAGACCGGAGGCAGTTTTCGTATGTAAGAAGTAAAAACATTTTTGTGCTCGCAGGTCCTACTTATCATTCATAGCCCAACGAGGTTTAATGAGAAGCATAATACTGAACGACGTATCGCGGAAATGTACCGGCTGATTGTTCTGGTTCCAGATGGATACAGTGATAGAAGCACGTGCTCCATCATGGACCTTGACCCAAGCGTAGTTGCTCGGTTGATATTTAATTAGTTGACCGATAGTTGCATCACCGCGATCAAATGCGGGTAATAGATCACCTCCAACGACGTAGTCATTCTTGATGATATCACAACGCACGATGTAGCTAGAGGTCGGATGCACCTGAGGAATTGTGTTGCTTAGAAGACTAGTGGCTACGGTTGCTGAGTTCGTCGGATACGTACCAAGTAAATAGCCAAGTACAGATCCAAAAGCAGCGTTATCAATGATCACACGTGGAACACGCGACGTCGTAGGCAAACCAGAACCACCAACAGAGTAGAAACCAGTTGCTGGACGTGTATTTGTTCCAATTGCTGTTGGAGTGGGGAGCAATCCAGCTGGCATGCGTAATTGGTTGAATTCTCACTGACTTGAATAAAGAATACGTTATTTCCCGATGTATCCATCAAGTAGGCACCAGCGCTGACTAGAGCAGCCTGAATCTTGCGGTTAATATCAGCATACGAGTACCAACCATCCTGGAGATTGACACTGACCGTACTCGTCGTAGCAGCCGTCGGGACCCCAATCTTGAACGAAGTATTACCAAACGCTAGAGAATCGATATTAAAGTCGCTTCAATACATACTAATAGATTGGATAGCGATATCATTATCCCTGAAATTAACACTAGAACCTGCGAATTCATAGCGAAGCTGATTGTTTAGGCCGTTTTGAACAAGGTTGGTACTATCGAGCTTAATAAACGAAGCCATGGTTGTTGCTATATCAGACAAACTAATAGTTTTCGCCAGTGATATTAATTACCTGATCGAAATTGAAGCGGATTTGACCCTTTACAGAGTCTATAAACAGCATCTGTCCTTTTCCGCGATTAACGGCCTGATTGTAATATCGTAAAATACCCTCTTCAGTCAATCCTGGGATGTTAAAATCTGTCATCAGTAGCTTCAGATCACGCCGCGAATTCGCGCGAAGGATCGCAACATATTCTGTATTCAATCGTATCATCTTATCGGTTGCGAACCAGCTGTGGCTTAAGAAAATTGTGGATAGCTTGAAGTGTCTTCCTCTGGTGAAGTAGTGTGAAAACACATTCTTCTGAAGGCCCTTATCGTTTGAATAGTCATCGATAATAACTAGTTCAGGCTTATTACCTGGGGTACGTCTAATGGTATCAACATTCGGAGGCGTCTCATAGAATGATACGAATCCTTCCAGCTTATCACAGAGATAGTCGTATAGCTCTTGATGGGGGTTACGCGCAATGATATGAAGATGGCTAAACACGTGTGGTGCATGTTTCAGTATATGGAATACCAAATTGTTCTTGCCTAAGAAGGACGGTCCTAGGATAACCATTCGAAACAGCTTCTTGATACCTAATTCCTTAATATCACCGACTGATTTGCCTTTATACTTCTTGGGGAGAGAACCTCCATAATCGGGTATTGAGCCCACGACTAAAATCGTTTCACTTATATAAGACTGAACATAAATATGAGCGGGTTTAGTTATCCTCAACCAACATTCGTTTCTTCTGTCTATAACCCTTCATTCTATCTCTCGCTCGATGCTAGTGGATACTTAACATATGCTTACGCCCAAACGCTGTATCTCAGTCGCGATAATTATCGACTATCCTACCTCAGTGGTATTATCGCAGGAACAGCTGGCACTGGTGTTGCGTTGGTTTCTGATAGTAATCTAAACCTTAGCGGTCTGAATTTACTAACGACTAACATTCTGAACATATCTCAACACGATGGAGCAACGAAGGGTCTGTCGCTGGGTGGAGTACTGATAACAGCCTCAGGTATAGAGCTAAACTATGTCGATTGTGTCGCTGGAACAGCAGCAGCAAACAAAGCACTTGTGCTCAACTCAACGAAGGATATTACAGGTATCAATTCACTGACTACCACAACTTTGGATTGTACTACACTCAAGCAGGGTGGTCTATCTTATACCCTCTCTAGCTTCCTTACAACATTACCTAGTTCTATCACAATCAGTGGTACACTTAGCGCTGGAACGATCAATGCCACAACGATCCAGCAAGGTGGTACTAGCTACACTCTGGCGAATATGCTTACGACATCGACAACCTCAATTACGCTCTCTGGTACGCTGAGTGCTGCTACAGTTAATGCGACTACCCTGCAAAAAGGAGGCACCACGATTAGTTCAACGGCAACTCAGCTAAACTACTGCAACATAGCAACGCTCGGCACGGCTCAAGCGTCAAAGGTTCTCACATGCGATGCAAGCGTAAATATCACAGGAGTCAATAATGTTAATATTACTGGAACAACTGTTTCAAGTGATTCTACAACAGGAGCGTTAGTAGTCGCTGGGGGTATCGGTGTAGGTGGTATTATCAATTGTGCGGTTTCAGCCAATATTGGTGGGGTTTCAACCTTTAGTCGTCAAATCTATCATAGCTCTAACTATGCTCTTTATGGAAATCAAGCCGCTATTGTAGGATCAACTCTATGTTCTGGTTTTGGTTTAGTCATTGGTCAATCCAGTGATGCTATTGGAAATGCTTCTGGGTTATGCTTCTATAATGATTCATCGTATAATACTACTTTATCAACTGCAACACCTTCTGCGAGTATTGTAGCAACGAGAACAGGAGGTAGCTATGCATTATCTAATCTATCATTTTATACTCGATCCGCTGATGCTGTCCAAAGTAGTTTGACTGAACGCGTTCGTATCAATCAAGATGGTAGAGTTAGTTTTATGGGAGTTGAAGGGGCTCAAAATGTGAATTTATTATCAGGTAGTAGCTCAGTCGCATTTCGTATTGGAACATCTGAATCTACTAAGAATTGCATGACTCTTCAATGGAATTATAGTAGTAGCGGGTCTGATAGCAACTATATCAGCTTTGATCCATATGGAGCTTCAAATGCTTTCGTTGTTAAAGCTAACGGATGGGTTGGAGTTGGAACGTCAAACCCTGCATCTCAGTTTGATGTTCAGACATCGATATGGTGCAGTGAGTGGTTTCATACAAAAATAATGGTCTTGGTGCCTGTTGTACATTCAGAGGCTCGAGTTATAGTACATACACTGGATTCGGATCATACTCGACTACAACTCCGGCTATACGATTCGGTAGCTACACTTCGGCATTCGCATGGAGTGCTTATTGCCCGGTATATGGTGGAGCTTACACCAATGCTTCCGACGAGAGGCTAAAGAAAGATATTGAGGATATCCCCTATGGATTGGATGCGGTTATGGCTATGAAGCCTCGTCGACTCACCTGGAGACAAAATAATAAGGCTGTTATCGGGTTCATCGCTCAGGAGTTGGAAGTAGTGTTACCCGAACCAGTATCGATGCCTGAAGGAGATCTGGATGAGATGAATGCCGATGGTCTTCCGATCAATGCAATGGGAGTAGATTATGCGTGTCTGACCTCAGTAATTTGTAAGGCGATTCAGGAATTGAACGCGAAAGTCGAATCTCTACAAGCACTTATGAATCCCTAAATTTAGAGCAGCGTATAGATTACAACACTGGTCCAGCAGGATTATCTCTGATACAGCATTTAGAGCAGTCCTTAACCGAGCTTAGAAACCTTCAATATAATGGGTTGAAGTTGCTGACAAAAAATAAAGATCTACAAAGGCAGGGGCTCTAAGCTCAGGACTTACTTAGAGCGCAAATGTCTTGACAGTACTTTTTTACCTTGAATTATAAGCCCAGACACGCCCACCCTCTGTTTAAGTCGATACTGACTTAGTTGAAAACGGCTTTGCGTCATTATTTGCCCATGCAGCGGGCCTCTCTTCAGAGGTATTTCCTTTACGAGCAGTTCCTTCATGATGCGTTTGAGCTCCGTTAGGTTACGGTCAGCATTGAGACTATACAAACCGCCACTTTTGCCAATGTTTCGCGTATTGAGAACTAGCATACTTATAGTAGTCTCGTGATAATTGATTTGAATGCAGAATCAGAAATTAGTCGATTGCTGTACATATCGACGCAGACCACCTTAAGCTGCTTTAGAATTGAGGGGTTATTGTTTCCAAGCATGAGTTCTCCTTTGAGCTTATCATACTCCATCCTCAACGACTCTAAAGGATCCTCCAGATGCTGATCGAAGTTGTATTGCAAATGCGTCATCTCCAGAATCTCCTTAAACAGTCTCTTATCATTAATTGATAAATGATCATACTTATCCTGACTAATAGAGGTTCTAAAGACTAGATCATTTACCATAGCTTGTAGCTCATCGCTGATCTCGCGCATGGGACCAACCTTACGGCGATTGGGCTGAACGATCGTCAGAGCGTTTTTATCGAGATCTTGTAGTCGAATGAACTTTGAGCCAATCTTGCGATAGACGTACGCCGATGGAGTCGCCATCTCTTGAATGTCGTTCAGATTATAAGTCTGATTAGTTTTGCGCCTAGCTCCATCGAGAGGTTTCATACCCGTACCACGTAGGCCGCGACCTTCTAGCTTATTAACCATTGATGATATAGTTCTACGAACATCACGCTTTGATGAGATATCATCAAATTCGGAGAGGTCCATATTGGGGTGATGCTTTTTGGTTAATGAGTATCGTTTCAGTTTGGCGTTGTAGTTAGCCTTCGTAGCCCTCATCGCAGCGGTTGCAGCTTTCAAATTCGACTTTGCAGCTTTACTATGACGGTTTTTAGCAAGTTCCCTCGCCTCTTCATACTTCTTCACCGCCTCTCCATATTCCTTGTATGCAGCCTCGGCTTCATCGTGTAGTAATTGCAATGAGACGTATGGATCAGTACTCTGTTCCTTTACGCGGGATGTAGCCTCAGTTGATTTTGTACTCGCTTGAAGCACTCGATCTAGAATCTCTAGGTTCTGAGTCAGATTAGTTTGAGCGGTCTTCTCCTCAGAGGTCTTATCACCTCTCTCCGTCAGATACTTATCCAAATATTGGAAACCACCCATTAGTGCTGTGAATGTATCCATCCATCGAATAGACTTCATTAGATCGCTTAGATCACCGGCTGAAATTGCTTTGCCAGTAGTCAAGTCCTTGATATTGAATAATCGTTTCTTGATTGGATTGTCGAAATAATAGCTCTGATGGACTTTCATCTCATGAGCAGTATCGATAACAGGTTGTAGATCAAAGGCGACTTTTACCTTCTTAGAACGAAGATCTGTATAAAATCTAGTTATAATGAGTTTAGCATCGTTATCAGCGTTGCTGAGGATTTTATCCATATCCTCATCATTTCCGCTCAATACACCGTGTCGTGCTTCAGCATCATCTTGGCTAGATGTATAGGTGTTAGGTGTCAATTCCTTACCTTCTGGAGTGTCCTCTGTAGATGTTGAAGCATCGACAGCGAAGCTATCCTCAAGTCGCTGTTTGCTGCGATTTGAGTCATCATTCTTGAGTGGGTTGGATAATCGTCACTTCTTACTGATCAGACTCTCCCACACTTCTAGTGGATCCGTCAGCCGATATTCAGGAAATGTCTTTGACTTAGCCATTGCTTTCGCTTTCTTCAGATCGCTAATGTATCTGATGAAACGGGGATCGGTATTGATAACGTCTTGGATTGAATCATAGGTCTCATCCCAGTCAATGGTTGAAACGTTAGATTTTCTCTTAGTCGATGCTATGTAAATCTTAGTACCAGATTGAATGATATATTTAGTCATCTGTCGCCCATTTTTGTCAAGTGGATGAAGCTGGAGCTTGTCGAGAACTGGATATATTTTGAATATCTTAATCAACGCACGTTTTGCCTCATTCTCAGGCTTATCCTTAACTTCAGGGGATGGCGCCCCTGAGACCAACTCATTCTCAGATTTAACTTCAGGGATTTCCTGAGATTCTTCCGTTTTAACTGGAATTTCCTCAACTTTAGGGGTGGAACTGTATCAGTTGGTTGAGCTAGCGACGCTACCGGCTTTTTAAATCACCATCTTCAACCTGACTAGAAGAGTCTTGAGACTCCTTCTTATCAAGTGAGATGGTTTTGCCTGTATCCGATACTCATCCTGTTTCTGCATACATACGCCGCTTCACATTATTCTGACGGACGTGACGCTGGACGCGTTGAAGAAGATCAACGCGTTTTTGCTCTCTATCAGCTAAGGATTTAAATGATGGAAACATATTAAATCGAAGGTTGCTATATCTGTATCACGATAATTATCTACGGAACATCGATTTATATTCCATTGGTTTGGGCTTGTGGCCCTCTTCCCATAATTTTAGCGTATATTTATGAACAATAGCATTGCGGCGTTGGAGCAAGTTGATGTATGCTCGTAAGCATTCATCGAATGGAAGGTCGAACAATTTCTCAAGCTCATTTTTGAATTGAGAATCGGCACATTCGACTCGATAGGCGCGAGTGTCATCGAGCTCTCGAAGCTGATATTTGATATAGTCCAATCGATGAATGTCGCTGAGCATTGAGTTCATGATATTAGCCTTTTCTGAGTACATCCGCATGCGCTGATGCATCTTCTTTAGCTCTTTCTTATACATCTGGAGCTTGTAGTCTTTCGAGTGTTGGGAGCAATACCCACAAGGTAAAGCCTCTCTCGAGCATGGTTTGTTGGAGCGAGTAATAGCACTGCAAATCATTAGGATTTCTGTATGTATACGTATAGGGAGATAAGTAGCATGGATGTAGCATATATTGATTACGATCCGTCAGCCTCTTACGTATTTGACAACAGCACTATCGCTGAGGAGACTAAGGAGATCGAGAAGCAGAAATCAACAAAAGATGCAGCACCGCTGCGAAAATATCATATTATCGAGCAGCTTAAGCCGAGACCAGTACAGCTTCCTGATTTAGCTTCGATTAGTATCTGAGAAGTAAGTTTGTTCAAATTTACTTCTCCGATTCTTATTGATCAATCTGAGATTGTCTTGGGGCTCCCACGAGTCAGGCTCATTTCCTTCCCGTTTAATTAAGTATTTGTACTTTCCGTTCTTCATATTTTTGTGGTCCAAAATCTTCTCGGCTTCAAGAATATCACCTCTGTTGATCGTAGCGTCTGTTGTCTGAAGCTTAACCAGTTTAAGATCATTTGGTTGCCTATATAGCGTATGGCCATTATTCGATTTAAGTTGAACTCGATAGCCGTCAATTCCTACTATCGTGTAGACAGCTTTACTCCATCGAGCTGCTTCTTTATCAAATGCTCGCTTTCTCAACCGATACAAGACGTTTAATCCAATTTCAAACTCATTTTCAAGTTCCATAGCTTTTGTTTGATTATGGATAAGCTCAGCCTCCATTACCTTACCTTTCGCCTCATTCGGGGTCGTGCCAATTGAGCGATGGAACGTAGTATTGTAGTTATCAATGATATCTGCAATAAGTTTCTGTGTAAGCCTCTTGGGAGACATTTTAGTTAGTCTTTGCTTGATGGTTCTGTTGAATCTCTCAATTTTACCCGTTGTACCATGATCGCCTGGTTCATTATTGTAATGGCCAATAGAGTTTGACTTAAACAAGTCTTGAGCTTGCTTGTTCATGAATTCACTGCCGTTGTCAGTTGTGATAATATTTACTTTATGACTTCGAATGAAGGCCTTGATAGCTACTAAAACGTTAGGCGCCGTCTTATTGGATAATAGCTTAGCATATCCCAATCGAGAGTTAATGTTGGTGGCTGTTAAGATGGGACGTTTCTCCCAGAAAGCAAGATCCATTTGCCAAGAATTAGGATTATACGAAGCTATTTTAAATCCGTCGAAGCGATTCTTTTGCTCTTGAAAGCGTTGAATATCAGCCTGCCTGGCATACCATTCCTTAACGTTTTTAAGAGTAATTCTTGAATTTATTTCTTTGACTTTCTCATATAGAGCTTGAGCACCTATGAAACCAGTTTTAGGATCATAATACAACTTTGCTAATAGTTTATCCATGGCTGGATTTTAGTTCGAAGATCAAAGGGTCTTTGACGTTTTGCGAACGCAAAACCCCGAAAGTGCGAGGCTCACTATATATTAGCTAATAAAAAATATGCTTTCCTCCCAGAAGCACATCTTAGATATCAAGCGCGACAGTTGTGATACCATCCGAAAGTACTTGACGTTTATCGTAATAGTATGAAAGGGCCGTTTTCGTCTGACTATAGGTAATAATTGATTTAGATTCCTTACTGATGCGAAAACCCTTGTTAGTACCCTGCAAGGTGATACGATCACGAACAACAGTCTCAAATCCATTGGAGTTCAGTACATTTTCATCGCGACCGCGTCCTTGCTGCACACCCTTAGCTGAAACCTTGACCTTGTACTCAGCGTCTGGAAGGTAGCAGATATAGTTCTTGGACGATAATGATACCATAGCATCACCAGACCACTCATCTTTGAACAATCCTGGGGTTCGTCGATCGAACTTGGCCACCTCATAGTTGTAGTCGCGTGGAAACCATTCGTACTTGTGCTGCTTAAAGTGGTCGCGTAGACTGTGTTTGATGCAGTCCTGGAATGGATTCTCGCAGCTAAAGGCAATATAGGCTGAGTCCGTGTCCATCTCCTGGTATTGGAAATCAGAGCGATCGAAGTAGAAGTCAATGCAGTCGTAGTAGAACTGAAGCATGCGTAGCTTTGCCAACTGATAGATAGCGATCGACAGATGAATAGGATTTTTGTTCTTGAGACGACGCTTCTTCATAGTGATTTCACATGAATCGTTAAGCTCCTCCAGGCCATGAAACGTGAAGTGCTCAATCTTCGACTTGATAGCTTTCTCGTTTGACTCGTATTTAACCTCCTAGTGCTTGCTCATATCCATCCCAGATCGACCGAAAGCACTATTGCCAACAAGCTTCATCATCTCGGCAATCATAGCCTTAGACTTATCAGCATCTCCCTCTCGACGTGCTTTGGATACGGCCTCCATAAATGGAGCAAACGCCTTGTGAGAGCTTGCCTTAATGAAACTATATGTCCGAGTGATCTCCATGCCATGCGATAGGTACCACTTGAGCAGAGGGGTGTAGATTAGAATCTTCTCTCCGACATAGCTCCCGATCAGCTTGCGTGCTGGCTTAGCACGACTCTGCTTGCGCGACTCATTATACTCATACATATGTTTGCCGATAACAGTTTCATCAGTGCAGTCAATCACAATATTCTTGAAGATTGGAGTCATTTCGCTAAAATACTGCTTTAAGTTCTCTGGAGTACGAATATCACACTCCAGGAAGCCAAAAATCTTGTCTGATTTGATGTCATCGATAATACCGTCATACGCTTCGATTGTAGTCAAACGTCCGCATGGCATTTCATTACCAAGAGCCCATAGGTATAGAGCATTGGCGTCGTATCCGATAACCTTCTTACAAAGCTTACCTCCCCAAACTTCGTCTCATTGCGCTTAGTGTATCTGCTGAAGATAATGGATGGTCCTCCAGCAATGTTTGCCTTCATTTTCCGTAGATATCTTTCTCCTCCTTATCGATCGAATAGACCAGTCTATCTGAGTTAAACTCAAGCAACTTTTTGTAGCGAAATCCTTTGAGCGACATGTCCTTACGAGCGGTGTTGCATGAAACGCAGCTAATTAAGACATTTCCGTTGATGTGTCCAAGCTTGTTATTGATTCTATCAGCAGAAGCTGTGTCAGCACTCAACTGACTGTAGCATAACCCACAGAGATACTTCTGTTGCTGAAGCAACGTATCAAGGTGCTTCAACGTCATGTCAAATTCACGTTTTGCAGCTGCATCTTGGCTCTTGTATCCACTCATACGCTTTGCTGGGAATTGAAAAGCTTTAGCAGGCTTCTTGCTGGGATACTGAAGATTTTGAAGCAAGTCTGGTACATAACTTTTTCCGATAATCCGGGTAGCGATACATCATCGGTGAACATATCCAGATCAAAACCTTTGAACAACTCACGTTGGGCTTTGATAGCCTTGATGAATGGGACTACATCGAGATTGTTGTACCATACCAGTAGGTCCTTAATGGATTTCATCTCATAGTACCCCCACACGAACTTCACTCGCTCGTAGTCATCATCGTTGATGCTTGTTCCACGGAGCTTGCTGTCAAAAGCTGACTTAGGCGGGATAGTAGTCTGGTTGAGTACATTGAACGCGGTGATGTACTCATACGGGAAAAGACCCTTGCCAAGACCACAGACACATCTAATTTTGTCATCACATTTGCAGCCACCGAGATATGTCGTAAGATACTTATCGTAGCTGGTATCAGCTGGTACATAGTTGCTAATATCGAGCATTTTCATGTTCGATGTAGCGATGCACATGTAGCTGGGGTTCTTGATAACAGATTTGATGTTGTCAGTGCCAATGATGGTGAATAAGTCGCTCTTAATCAAGTTGATATCGTATCGACCCGAATTGAAGCCGAATACTGGTACCTGATCAATCTGCTGTTTAAGTCTTCCGTAGTCGGACTTCTGCTTGCCAAAGCCGAGACTGCTATGGAAGTGAAAGAACTTATCATACTCCCCTTCTTTAATCCAACTTTCCACATCAGACATCTTGTACTTTTTACCAAGCTTGACGCCTGGAATTTCCATACCTGTCAGACCGTGGGCATTGATGATTTTTTGCAGAAGCGACTTATACTTATCGACATTGTACTGTTGGATCTTCCCCGATACATCACCAATGTATTTGAACATCTCCGTAAGCAACATCTTTGGATCGTCATTTACAAAACAACGCACCTCCTCGGTTAAGCTATCAGCTACGGATACAGACACCGGAATGTGTTCGTTCGTGAAGACAGTATTCTCCCCATGTTGAGTCTCAGTAGGCTTAAGGATTGCCTCAAAGTCATAAACAATGAAGTGGTCGATGTACTGGTTAGCATCCTTAATGGAATACTTCGTAAGCAGTGATCGAATCGCGTTAGGAGCTGGCTTGTAGATAGTTGGCTCAGCGGGGAAGCTCTCAATATTCACAAGCTCGCACTGATTTTTCTTGTGATTTTTAAGTCTTTCACCACTCACGAAAATCATTTGACACTTGGGGCACTGATACTTAGACTGAAGCATATCGATACTCTTGATGTAGAGAGCGTGATTCTCGTGTGATAGAATATCCATCGCTTCATACCCCTTGTCCGACCTACGAATGCATTCTACATTTCCAGTAGCTACATCCATGTTATATACGTTAATACCGAGTTGGAAGCAGTCCTCAACCTCATCGAGCTGTAATAGGTCAATAGGCTTGAAGCTCCTAAATAGACTCAACGTATATTTAACTCCCTTGAAAGAGCAGTAGCGCTTGAATGCCTCCTTCACTTGAGCCTGAATTCTGCGTGGATCCTTCTTAGCGCTCTGGAATGTGTGCCAGGCGATGCAGTGGAAGATGCACTTGTTGTTGGTCTTAGGGAAGTTGATTACATGCTTGTTTTCGCGGATAACCTTAGGAATAACAGCATCGCTATCCCCAAGAGCATGGTCGCAATGGTAGACAAAAATCTTGAATGCAGTGATCGCCTTAAGCTTATATCCGGAGCTTGGATAGTTGAGCTTGTCAGCCAACTCCATAGACCGAATTTCCGAAATCACCTTCTTTCGAATATCCGCCTTGCTGTTGATTGCGACAAGCTTATTGAATACATAAGTGTTTGTGAGATTCGGGTAGAAGTAGCGAGTGTCATCAGGATCAGTCTTGCTCACAAGTTCGTACCCAAGAGCAATATTTACCTTAAAAGCACTTGCCTGGGTCGAAAGAACGTTCTCGAGCTTATCGTAGAAATCAGTAGCCTCGATACCCTCATATAGGTGTGATTCCATGTGATTACCATTGTAAAAACGGTACTTGGGATCAGCTTTATAGTCAGGCGACATATGCTTCTCAAGGGTTTCAACTGAAACATTGTACTGCTTAGTCACCAATTTCTTGTTGATTGAACGTGAAATGTTGCTAACATATACCATCTTACCAGTTCTACCTCGAACCTTAACCCTGTAGCTGCTACCCCATTTAACAGCTTGGATATTTAATCTCTTTAATCCAGCGAGTTCGTATGCGAACATATTGCCTATATATCTTTGTCGATATTAATCTGGTGAGAATCGACTTTATAATTATCGGACCTTGTATCAGGATCGACTTTATAACGTATGCTATATTGGGGCTGACTTTATATCTGAGAAAAAATTAATTAGTTAAGTTCGCTTTGGTTAAGTTCGGTTTTACTTAGACAATTCTTCTTCTTTCGGGCACGAATTTCCGCGCGATTCTTTTCATCATATTCTCGCTGCTTAGCCAGTCGGGTTTCCCTTGTTTTCAGATAGTACCGCTTTTGAGCGGCTTTGATTCGCTCTTTGTTAAGTTCGTATTGATCGGGTGAGTATGCCATCTTTATATACTATTAACTTTATATTTGTCAGGATGAAAAAATCATGATAAAATAGCAATTTATTAGAGCAGCATGCCGAAGGGAGAATCAGCTAAAATAACTTAACGTGGGAATAGATCGAGTGACCTGCCTAGCCACAGCACGCGCCATGTCAATGTCGGGACCTAATATACTGGCGATGTCATAGTATCGTTCGATGCTCTCACGAATACTAGTACCGCCACCCTCTCCGATAGAGGCCAGGACCCCAGAAATCTTCTGCCTCTTGATAGGTTCTTGGAAGCACGGAAGGCTGACCACTGCACCAGCACCAGCACTTGCCAGTAGAGTCTTAATCACCGCAAACGCCTTGCTTGGATCACAAATAGTCACCGATTCGATGGTACCGCGATCGTTAGTCGGGTCGGCGACCCAAAAACTGCCAATGCTTCTGCAAGTCGGTCAAGAGTGCCATCACAGGTTCATCAGCCATAATATCCAGTGCTATCAGTTCTGACACAGCCTGAGAGACGGAGCGTTGCTCCACCTTTTGCTTCACCTCGATAATCAATCTCACGTCAGGCAGCATTTCCAATTCGAGCCGGTTCTCCAAGACCTGATCACTCAGTATGATCATATCTGTGCGTCCAGCAAGTTTAATGTCGTGCCCTGGTACGTCAGCCGAAAGAATGTCCTTCCCACCTTCCCCTTTCTCCACACCGTACACGCAAAGCTTGTTCTTCGCGAGCGCATCACCAATGTTGACTTCAACGTACTCGCGATATCGTTCACGTTGCTGTTCCTCGGTGAGCTTGATTTTCTGACCACGCTCATCGACTATGTATCCCCATGTGAACGGTTCAACATGCTTCTCAGTCTCGAATGGAACCGGGCGGGAAGCTCGCAGCCGAACATGCAAATCGTCCAAAAGACTCGAATTTGCGCTCGAGTGGCAAACCTTGCGCTTTCCCAGCACAGTTTTGTCCAGTTTATCGTTCATTTTGTCCAACTTTTCGCTGAGTTGATCCAACTTGGAAGTCTCGCTCGCTGAACCTACTGCACCATCCGGAACCAGCACCAGCACGTTCACAGACCTCTCCCTTCTGCTTCTTCTTCTTCATCCACTCCGCCGACATCTTTATCCGACAATCCCACACGCCGTAGCCTCGCTCGCGCCGCTCCCAGCAGCGTCAGGCCACTGGTGTCACTCACACCGTTCTTCACGTCTGCCTCCGTCAGCCACGCGCCGTCCTTCTTCGCCAAGAAGAGCTGCAGTTTGTCCGCATCGACATCCTTCAAGTCGTTCGGTTTCTCCTTCTTGATCTCCTTCTTCAGGTCATCCACCCAGTCGCTCTCATCTACCCGCACCGAGAACGCGCTTCCCTTCTCGCCAACGATGACACAGCTGAGCTTCACCATCTTTCCTCCAGGCGGCAAATTCTCGAATGAGGGAGCTTTCTGTTTCTGCAGCGGGTCACTATTGGTCAAAAGTCAACAACAAGGGACTACAGATTCTGACCAATAGAAATGGCTTCTCAAAGATGCAGCCCTACCCTTGACGGTAACTCTTCGGTTGTTTTGATTTCCGTGCAAGCGAAGTGTTGTGTTGTGCAGTTTCATCAAGATCCATCCATCGACACACTGATGTTTGACCGAGACCACTGTCATTTCTAGAATCTACCGACTGGGGTTGACGCGGCAACTAGTTTGCGTGCAAACTGGGGTGACAGGAAACGAATTTGTCGTCGTAGTCGATGAGAACACGTCTCTGAGGATTGAGATTAAAAGGCAGAAGACAAACACGTGGAAGAATATCGCAACTCACGACCAGCACTGTTCCTGTCGAAGAAGAGTGATACGTGGTTACCAAGAGATGACCTTGCTGTGGCGCAACGGACATCAGGGGACCACCTGAGTGCCATTCAAAAATCTATACTGTTGACGGATGCGACACCGTCGACTAACAATGCGCTGGATTGCCAAAACCTACGTCGAGACAAATTCACGTGTTCGTGATGGTTGCACGAACGCAGATATTAGTACGTTCCACTCCAGTCCGCGGCCTTGTTGTTGATGGTGTTCATTTATCGATCACACCAAGTATGGATTTGAATCCGCCAAGACTGGTCGCGTTTTGGAAAGCATTTATGAAAAACACGGCCAAGATTGGTGCCGACGAAGTGTTGGTTTGAATTGCCAGACGAAACTTTCCTACTCGGTAGAGGGTATATGTCTACATTCGTCACTGCTACGACGAACTCCTGACACGGTGCTGGGTGGCAATTCGTGATGACGCACTGAGCACGCCGAATCTCGTGATTCTCGACTATAAGACCGAGCTTTTCTTGCATGTCGTAACTTCACTGTTCATTAAACGGCAGAGTTCTTATCATTTTGGGCTCGAAAACACATATATTTAGAAAGTCTTGGCATTCCAAGACTACTCCCTGCCCGCTACAACAGCAGTGTATCAAATGCCTCAACAACGATGGTCTTATCAATTAATTTTCTTGACATGGATGCATATTTTTCTGTCGTTGAATATTGACGTCCACGCTGCGAATTGGGCTCAAGTCAGCGGTAAGAAGCACACGAATGCGGCAGTGAGGGAGGCCACACCCTGGACGAGCCGACATGGCCATGCAGTTGCAGCGTTAGACTTCAGTGACGACTATACGCGGAAAACAGGGCAGCGAGCTCGGTTGTTTGTGTTAGGAGGCGACTCAAGCGTTCAAGGAACACAAGACCTGAGAGCATACCCCGGTGGTGGATCAATGAGGAACGATGTGTGGAGTACGACCGGTCCATCGTGGAACGTGCAGCTGAATATTCTTAAGACCACGAAATGGGGTGATCCACTGCCGCAGATCGTGTCCAACGTGACGTGGCTTCAGACTAACAACGGTAAACGTCCTCCTCGTGGGGTCACGTATTCGCAATGGATAGCTTGTGCTGCTGCTGCCTGGGCTATTAGTCCGCCCACAGGGTGTGTTGGATGTGTGATTTGTAGTGTTGACCATCCAAGAGTGTAATTACAACACATGCCTTTTACGAATACATAGAGTATTACAGGTTTTTGCTCTTTATTAAGACGTCCAAACCCCTTAAGAAAGAGTCTTCCGAAATGGCTACAAAAATAGCAAGCCCTGATTTACGTTATTCCTGGGCCACAGTAAAGACGGTTTTTGCTATTTAATAAAACGTCCCCTGACTTTAATGGCCGCCTGTTTGTAAATAGCTGATATGAAACTATCAAATCTAGAATATTGTCAAGGTCTGGGATGTATCACACACAGCTAATGATTGCATTGAAATCGCTATGACGAACTTTCGGAAATGCTCAAATTGCTACTAAATAGCAATTTCATCTTCTCTTCCAGTGTGAACCCTTCTGACGAGAAGTCATCGAAGTTATAATCTTCCGACACCCATCCCTCGATAATCGCATTTGCTCTGGCTAACTGTGCTTGATGGAACAAACAGCGCCTGAAAGGACGTAGTGTTGACCCGCGTGGAAACCAAAGTGTCTTGCCATCCAACTCGCCAAACGTTGTGAGCACATTGAACTGCGGCGCGTATGGAGCATAGATTGGACTCGTGCTTGTCCTCCAATGTGTTGGTATGGATTCCCCTCCAAGTGCATCCCATTGCTGTTGGGTCAAGCTGTCCACGAGCAGCTGCGCTTGATCGTTGGATTAAAAATCCTCAGTGTGAACTGATCTTCCTTGTCGACAAGAAACGCAATGTCGAGATCATCGAAGGCGCTTTCGATCGGTTTGAACAACAGCAAGCCATTTCTCACATCGTCAATATTCGCGATTTGCACGAAGCGACTTTTGAGACTATCGTGTTCTCGTCGGAAAATGTGTGATGCAATCACAACAGAGCTTGGTAGACCAATATTCATCACCATGCAAAGCAACATGGAGTTGCCGTCCTGGTTTGTCCCGCAATCACAATTGTATTTCTCCACCAATTGCTTCTTCAGCTTTTGAGTTCTCGAAGCCGTTGTACTAGGAATATTGAAGAAAGTGTATTGAAACAACGTGATGGCAACGTCTGTAAGTGGAGAGGATGTCTTCTCGTCAGGCGGGCGAGCCACCACCAGCACGTGGATTTGCTTCGACTTTGGAACGCGCCGGTGCCGTTTGGTCATTTTGTTTGCTATCAACACGTCCTCAATTGTCCACGTAGCCTTCATCGTTTCGCCATCAATCACCTTTTGAATGTCTTGGTGAGTCTCCCCTTTCTCCAGCCCCAGGGCAGCAGGGTCGTCGTCTGGCAGCCACGCATCGCCCTTCTTCGCCAGGAAGAGCTGCAGTCGACCCACACCACACTGGATCTCATTCGTCTTCATGATCGCGATCTTCAAACCATTCACGGTCTTTACATCATCGAATTCGACGATGATCAAGTTGATGTCACCAACAATCGCACAAGTTTGCTCGACGTTCGTCATGTTCGAATGAGAACTTTTATCAAAATGTCGTACTGACCGATGCAGCCAATGGCTACAAACCGCATAAAAAGTGCTTGTTTTAAATAAACTCATTTTGCTACTGTATTGAACTAATGGATCGCGAGAATACAACAGCGGCAGAAGGTGAGTCTCTCTCGCTCTATACACCTCAATCTCTGCATCTCTCTCGCTCATAGTGTTCTCCTCTCTCTGCTCTACAGCGTAGCAGTGGGAACCGCCGCAATAGCAGCTCGAATGGCCCCACAAACCACCTTCAAAGTTCGATCTCCAGGGCCAGTCTGAGCTCCGTTCCAGGCCCGTCCCGCGCCTTCTGAGGCTCGCAGCGGCCTCGCAGTCGCACTGCAGCGTCCCCAGCTGCTGCTCCTGCGCCATCCTGTCCAAACCGCCGCCCGTGTTGCTGCGTCCTAGTTCTGGAGCTCCAGTATCGGGCGTTTTGTATGATCCTGCGACAGACTCCAGACCCAGCAGAGCTGGACCAGGACAGAGCCATTTGCAGGTCAATACAAGACTCAATAGTGCAGGACAAGCGGCTTCTCCTACAGACCGCAGGACGAGAGTAGGAGTTCCCAAGGGGTCTAAGACCGTCCGCCCCATCTACAGCGTTGCAGAAAATTGTGCCCCCTCCTACTAGCGTCAAGTTAATCACCCCACAGATGCAGTTCGCGACGGATCTATCGGTCAAATTAGGACCTTGCCTGGAGATGATGAACTTTACGGTGGTTGGAGTCTTAGGACTGGAAGGAGTGGGAAATCGACGGTCTTGTCGTTGCTAGACGATAGTAAGGACAAGAGCAAGTTCTCGACTCAAAGTTTGGAGAATTTGGTGGCTGGTCGACATGAGACCACTGGAGTGGACCTTGCAGTGTCGTTGGCGGGCGGAGCAGGACACTCGACAGTGTTACTGGACTCCCAGCCGCTCTTGAGCAGCTCCATGCTGGCGGATTTGTTGTCGCGGAACGAATCTCCGCGATTCGGTGCACTGTCGCCGGAATAACAGGTGGAAGTCGCATCGTACCAGGTTGCAGTCTTCCTGTGTGCGATTTGCCATTACGTCGTGGTTGTACATGACGGGTTGCCATTCCAACTATCGGTGGCCGACTTACTTCGACAGGTGGAGCAGAAATTCTCGCAATGTCGACTGCCTAGTGTATCGGACAACAGTCAGCAGCACGCAGCGCGCTTGCTGTACGTTGCGAATAATTA
>JAAVTJ010000018.1:0-44192 GCA_011947355.1 Phytophthora boehmeriae
CCCATACATACATCCACCACAGCCACAAAACACGACCAATGCCATAAGTGGACGCGCTAAGACACCACCATGCCGCATACATTATTATCGGTATACTTTATTATTGTCGCGCTCCAAGCCCGCTCGACTCCGCACGCTCAGTCACGACTGTGTGTCTGTTGTATGTAGCGACGACACCCTGACCGCACTACTGCTGTACGGCACAGCCTTGTCACCTCATGGGACAGCTAACAAGTTGGGGGTCAACTTCAGTTGGACTAGTCACTCACTCCGGGGGCGTTCGGACGGCCTGCATCTCGCAATCGAGGAGGAATTATCACAACGGCAATAGCTATCACCCAGCGCGATGATCGACGTAGACAAGGACACAACTGCATCATGGAGATGTGCGTGCTCACTCCATGCTTCACACGTAGCGACGCAGAGCGCTCGGTCGGGTTCCCAGCAGCAAGGTGCCAAATTTTGTGCTAGCTGTGCATCTACGAAACCCGGCTTTCACGCACGGAGAAGCAAGCGTTCGGTCCGCGTGGTGGGAAGATGTCGAAGCAGTGGTCAAGGACGACAGGGAGACGTCGGAGGAAGGAAGATGCAGCAACATGGACGAGGACAAGCGGCAAAGTTGCGCCGTCGGGGAATCGAACCCCGACCTCATCCTTGGAAGGGATGAATCCTAACCATTAGACCAACGGTGCACTCGACCTCACCACAAACACCACATCCAGCCCACGCCACACATACACTCCACACACATACACTCTAGTCACACTACACTTTACATCACACCACACTACACATACACTCCACACACATACACCCACACACATACACCACACATACACTCCACACACACTCTAGTCACACTACACTTTACATCAGACCACACTTCAAAACACAACATACCAACGCCTACTTGTACATCAACACCACTAACGAGAACCATGCCAACGCAACAACAACAACTGCAACAACTGCAACAACCATAACAACTGCAACAACCATAACAACTGCAACAAACAAAATACACCGCAACACCACACAGCCACGAACAGCTGCGTGAACACACTTCCTTCCCACCCGTGCCCAGCCCCGACCCCGATCCTAGTCCTTGGCACAGACCAAGACGTAGCACGAAGAGAATGGCCGATTAGCGTTCTTTGGTTGCTCGCGTCTGGAGTTACTCGCGTCTGGGGTTGCTCGCGTCTGGAGTTACTCGCGTCTGGGGTTACTCGCGTCTGGGTTGCTCTCGTGTCCGTCTGTCGTGTCTCCTCACGTCCTCCATTCTCCAAACGACTACAGCCTTATTCGAGTGCGACCGAGCTCCTGAATAAGGCCGTTGTAAATACTAATATTAAAAAAATGCCGAAACGCCTTTGCCATGACTTCAGACCAGCGTGCAGTCCCGACAAGGTTTCGTCGGACGAGGAAGTGAGAAGTAGACTGAGTACACACACTATCTATGGAGACTCGAACAGCACGAATGTTTCACATCCATTGAGATAATGCACTAGACATCACGCACCTCACGCAAGCTGTCGCTTCGAGAGATCACTACATAAAGCCAGCTGCCTCGTGCAAGCTGTCGCTTCGAGAGATCACTACATAAATCCAGTTTCCTTGTCACGATCAAGATTCCATACGTTGAGAGCAGTTGATATCCGAGGTGCCGTTTGAGTATCATCCTGGCGCTTCGGATGTAGGAGAGATTATAGAGGGCGAGGATGTGCTCGGAGACAACCCGGGACGTCCTCACAGGCCCATGGCACCCTAGCAACAGACCTGAGGCAATGTAAAAGTTTGACAAAAGGTGCGTACCTCGAGTCAGCCACGCTGGGGGTGGGGTGGCTGGGTTGTGCCAAGCGAGAAGCAGGCATAAGGCGTGCGCCGCCGGGGAATCGAACCCCGACCTCATCCGTGGGAGGGATGAATCCTAACCATTAGACCAACGGCGCGCCAGACGACTCCACTGCAAACCTTTCACAAACACCACCAAGGGCTCAGGGTGGCTCCATACATACATCCACCACAGCCACAAAACACGACCAATGCCATAAGTGGACGCGCTAAGACACCACCATGCCGCATACATTATTATCGGTATACTTTATTATTGTCGCGCTCAAGCCCGCTCGACTCCGCACGCTCAGTCACGACTGTGTGTCTGTTGTATTTAGCGACGACACCCTGACCGCACTACTGCTGTACGGCACAGCCTTGTCACCTCATGGGACAGCTAACAAGTTGGGGGTCAACTTCAGTTGGACTAGTCACTCACTCCGGGGGCGTTCGGACGGCCTGCATCTCGCAATCGAGGAGGAATTATCACAACGGCAATAGCTATCACCCAGCGCGATGATCGACGTAGACAAGGACACAACTGCATCATGGAGATGTGCGTGCTCACTCCATGCTTCACACGTAGCGACGCAGAGCGCTCGGTCGGGTTCCCAGCAGCAAGGTGCCAAATTTTGTGCTAGCTGTGCATCTACGAAACCCGGCTTTCACGCACGGAGAAGCAAGCGTTCGGTCCGCGTGGTGGGGAAGATGTCGAAGCAGTGGTCAAGGACGACAGGGAGACGTCGGAGGAAGGAAGATGCAGCAACATGGACGAGGACAAGCGGCAAAGTTGCGCCGTCGGGGAATCGAACCCCGACCTCATCCTTGGAAGGGATGAATCCTAACCATTAGACCAACGGTGCACTCGACCTCACCACAAACACCACATCCAGCCCACGCCACACATACACTCCACACACATACACTCTAGTCACACTACACTTTACATCACACCACACTACACATACACTCCACACACATACACTCCACACACATACACTCTAGTCACACTACACTTTACATCAGACCACACTTCAAAACACAACATACCAACGCCTACTTGTACATCAACACCACTAACGAGAACCATGCCAACGCAACAACAACAACTGCAACAACTGCAACAACTGCAACAACTGCAACAACCATAACAACTGCAACAACCATAACAACTGCAACAAACAAAATACACCGCAACACCACACAGCCACGAACAGCTGCGTGAACACACTTCCTTCCCACCCGTGCCCAGCCCCGACCCCGATCCTAGTCCTTGGCACAGACCAAGACGTAGCACGAAGAGAATGGCCGATTAGCGTTCTTTGGTTGCTCGCGTCTGGAGTTACTCGCGTCTGGGGTTGCTCGCGTCTGGAGTTACTCGCGTCTGGGGTTACTCGCGTCTGGGTTGCTCTCGTGTCCGTCTGTCGTGTCTCCTCACGTCCTCCATTCTCCAAACGACTACAGCCTTATTCGAGTGCGACCGAGCTCCTGAATAAGGCCGTTGTAAATACTAATATTAAAAAAATGCCGAAACGCCTTTGCCATGACTTCAGACCAGCGTGCAGTCCCGACAAGGTTTCGTCGGACGAGGAAGTGAGAAGTAGACTGAGTACACACACTATCTATGGAGACTCGAACAGCACGAATGTTTCACATCCATTGAGATAATGCACTAGACATCACGCACCCTCACGCAAGCTGTCGCTTCGAGAGATCACTACATAAAGCCAGCTGCCTCGTGCAAGCTGTCGCTTCGAGAGATCACTACATAAATCCAGTTTCCTTGTCACGATCAAGATTCCATACGTTGAGAGCAGTTGATATCCGAGGTGCCGTTTGAGTATCATCCTGGCGCTTCGGATGTAGGAGAGATTATAGAGGGCGAGGATGTGCTCGGAGACAACCCGGGACGTCCTCACAGGCCCATGGCACCCTAGCAACAGACCTGAGGCAATGTGTAAAAGTTTGACAAAAGGTGCGTACCTCGAGTCAGCCACGCTGGGGGTGGGGTGGCTGGGTTGTGCCAAGCGAGAAGCAGGCATAAGGCGTGCGCCGCCGGGGAATCGAACCCCGACCTCATCCGTGGGAGGGATGAATCCTAACCATTAGACCAACGGCGCGCCAGACGACTCCACTGCAAACCTTTCACAAACACCACCAAGGGCTCGGGGTAGCTCCATACATACATCCACCACAGCCACAAAACACGACCAATGCCATAAGTGGACGCGCTAAGACACCACCATGCCGCATACATTATTATCGGTATACTTTATTATTGTCGCGCTCAAGCCCGCTCGACTCCGCACGCTCAGTCACGACTGTGTGTCTGTTGTATTTAACGACGACACCCTGACCGCACTACTGCTGTACGGCACAGCCTTGTCACCTCATGGGACAGCTAACAAGTTGGGGGTCAACTTCAGTTGGACTAGTCACTCACTCCGGGGGCGTTCGGACGGCCTGCATCTCGCAATCGAGGAGGAATTATCACAACGGCAATAGCTATCACCCAGCGCGATGATCGACGTAGACAAGGACACAACTGCATCATGGAGATGTGCGTGCTCACTCCATGCTTCACACGTAGCGACGCAGAGCGCTCGGTCGGGTTCCCAGCAGCAAGGTGCCAAATTTTGTGCTAGCTGTGCATCTACGAAACCCGGCTTTCACGCACGGAGAAGCAAGCGTTCGGTCCGCGTGGTGGGGAAGATGTCGAAGCAGTGGTCAAGGACGACAGGGAGACGTCGGAGGAAGGAAGATGCAGCAACATGGACGAGGACAAGCGGCAAAGTTGCGCCGTCGGGGAATCGAACCCCGACCTCATCCTTGGAAGGGATGAATCCTAACCATTAGACCAACGGTGCACTCGACCTCACCACAAACACCACATCCAGCCCACGCCACACATACACTCCACACACATACACTCTAGTCACACTACACTTTACATCACACCACACTACACATACACTCCACACACATACACTCCACACACATACACTCCACACACATACACTCTAGTCACACTACACTTTACATCAGACCACACTTCAAAACACAACATACCAACGCCTACTTGTACATCAACACCACTAACGAGAACCATGCCAACGCAACAACAACAACTGCAACAACTGCAACAACTGCAACAACTGCAACAACCATAACAACTGCAACAACCATAACAACTGCAACAAACAAAATACACCGCAACACCACACAGCCACGAACAGCTGCGTGAACACACTTCCTTCCCACCCGTGCCCAGCCCCGACCCCGATCCTAGTCCTTGGCACAGACCAAGACGTAGCACGAAGAGAATGGCCGATTAGCGTTCTTTGGTTGCTCGCGTCTGGAGTTACTCGCGTCTGGGGTTGCTCGCGTCTGGAGTTACTCGCGTCTGGGGTTACTCGCGTCTGGGTTGCTCTCGTGTCCGTCTGTCGTGTCTCCTCACGTCCTCCATTCTCCAAACGACTACAGCCTTATTCGAGTGCGACCGAGCTCCTGAATAAGGCCGTTGTAAATACTAATATTAAAAAAATGCCGAAACGCCTTTGCCATGACTTCAGACCAGCGTGCAGTCCCGACAAGGTTTCGTCGGACGAGGAAGTGAGAAGTAGACTGAGTACACACACTATCTATGGAGACTCGAACAGCACGAATGTTTCACATCCATTGAGATAATGCACTAGACATCACGCACCCTCACGCAAGCTGTCGCTTCGAGAGATCACTACATAAAGCCAGCTGCCTCGTGCAAGCTGTCGCTTCGAGAGATCACTACATAAATCCAGTTTCCTTGTCACGATCAAGATTCCATACGTTGAGAGCAGTTGATATCCGAGGTGCCGTTTGAGTATCATCCTGGCGCTTCGGATGTAGGAGAGATTATAGAGGGCGAGGATGTGCTCGGAGACAACCCGGGACGTCCTCACAGGCCCATGGCACCCTAGCAACAGACCTGAGGCAATGTGTAAAAGTTTGACAAAAGGTGCGTACCTCGAGTCAGCCACGCTGGGGTGGGGTGGCTGGGTTGTGCCAAGCGAGAAGCAGGCATAAGGCGTGCGCCGCCGGGGAATCGAACCCCGACCTCATCCGTGGGAGGGATGAATCCTAACCATTAGACCAACGGCGCGCCAGACGACTCCACTGCAAACCTTTCACAAACACCACCAAGGGCTCGGGGTAGCTCCATACATACATCCACCACAGCCACAAAACACGACCAATGCCATAAGTGGACGCGCTAAGACACCACCATGCCGCATACATTATTATCGGTATACTTTATTATTGTCGCGCTCCAAGCCCGCTCGACTCCGCACGCTCAGTCACGACTGTGTGTCTGTTGTATTTAACGACGACACCCTGACCGCACTACTGCTGTACGGCACAGCCTTGTCACCTCATGGGACAGCTAACAAGTTGGGGGTCAACTTCAGTTGGACTAGTCACTCACTCCGGGGGCGTTCGGACGGCCTGCATCTCGCAATCGAGGAGGAATTATCACAACGGCAATAGCTATCACCCAGCGCGATGATCGACGTAGACAAGGACACAACTGCATCATGGAGATGTGCGTGCTCACTCCATGCTTCACACGTAGCGACGCAGAGCGCTCGGTCGGGTTCCCAGCAGCAAGGTGCCAAATTTTGTGCTAGCTGTGCATCTACGAAACCCGGCTTTCACGCACGGAGAAGCAAGCGTTCGGTCCGCGTGGTGGGAAGATGTCGAAGCAGTGGTCAAGGACGACAGGGAGACGTCGGAGGAAGGAAGATGCAGCAACATGGACGAGGACAAGCGGCAAAGTTGCGCCGTCGGGGAATCGAACCCCGACCTCATCCTTGGAAGGGATGAATCCTAACCATTAGACCAACGGTGCACTCGACCTCACCACAAACACCACATCCAGCCCACGCCACACATACACTCCACACACATACACTCTAGTCACACTACACTTTACATCACACCACACTACACATACACTCCACACACATACACTCCACACACATACACTCTAGTCACACTACACTTTACATCAGACCACACTTCAAAACACAACATACCAACGCCTACTTGTACATCAACACCACTAACGAGAACCATGCCAACGCAACAACAACAACTGCAACAACTGCAACAACTGCAACAACTGCAACAACCATAACAACTGCAACAACCATAACAACTGCAACAAACAAAATACACCGCAACACCACACAGCCACGAACAGCTGCGTGAACACACTTCCTTCCCACCCGTGCCCAGCCCCGACCCCGATCCTAGTCCTTGGCACAGACCAAGACGTAGCACGAAGAGAATGGCCGATTAGCGTTCTTTGGTTGCTCGCGTCTGGAGTTACTCGCGTCTGGGGTTGCTCGCGTCTGGAGTTACTCGCGTCTGGGGTTACTCGCGTCTGGGTTGCTCTCGTGTCCGTCTGTCGTGTCTCCTCACGTCCTCCATTCTCCAAACGACTACAGCCTTATTCGAGTGCGACCGAGCTCCTGAATAAGGCCGTTGTAAATACTAATATTAAAAAAATGCCGAAACGCCTTTGCCATGACTTCAGACCAGCGTGCAGTCCCGACAAGGTTTCGTCGGACGAGGAAGTGAGAAGTAGACTGAGTACACACACTATCTATGGAGACTCGAACAGCACGAATGTTTCACATCCATTGAGATAATGCACTAGACATCACGCACCCTCACGCAAGCTGTCGCTTCGAGAGATCACTACATAAAGCCAGCTGCCTCGTGCAAGCTGTCACTTCGAGAGATCACTACATAAATCCAGTTTCCTTGTCACGATCAAGATTCCATACGTTGAGAGCAGTTGATATCCGAGGTGCCGTTTGAGTATCATCCTAGCGCTTCGGATGTAGGAGAAAGTATAGAGGGCGAGGATGTGCTCGGAGACAACCCGGGACGTCCTCACAGGCCCATGGCACCCTAGCAACAGACCTGAGGCAATGTGTAAAAGTTTGACAAAAGGTGCGTACCTCGAGTCAGCCACGCTGGGGGTGGGGTGGCTGGGTTGTGCCAAGCGAGAAGCAGGCATAAGGCGTGCGCCGCCGGGGAATCGAACCCCGACCTCATCCGTGGGAGGGATGAATCCTAACCATTAGACCAACGGCGCGCCAGACGACTCCACTGCAAACCTTTCACAAACACCACCAAGGGCTCGGGGTAGCTCCATACATACATCCACCACAGCCACAAAACACGACCAATGCCATAAGTGGACGCGCTAAGACACCACCATGCCGCATACATTATTATCGGTATACTTTATTATTGTCGCGCTCCAAGCCCGCTCGACTCCGCACGCTCAGTCACGACTGTGTGTCTGTTGTATTTAACGACGACACCCTGACCGCACTACTGCTGTACGGCACAGCCTTGTCACCTCATGGGACAGCTAACAAGTTGGGGGTCAACTTCAGTTGGACTAGTCACTCACTCCGGGGGCGTTCGGACGGCCTGCATCTCGCAATCGAGGAGGAATTATCACAACGGCAATAGCTATCACCCAGCGCGATGATCGACGTAGACAAGGACACAACTGCATCATGGAGATGTGCGTGCTCACTCCATGCTTCACACGTAGCGACGCAGAGCGCTCGGTCGGGTTCCCAGCAGCAAGGTGCCAAATTTTGTGCTAGCTGTGCATCTACGAAACCCGGCTTTCACGCACGGAGAAGCAAGCGTTCGGTCCGCGTGGTGGGAAGATGTCGAAGCAGTGGTCAAGGACGACAGGGAGACGTCGGAGGAAGGAAGATGCAGCAACATGGACGAGGACAAGCGGCAAAGTTGCGCCGTCGGGGAATCGAACCCCGACCTCATCCTTGGAAGGGATGAATCCTAACCATTAGACCAACGGTGCACTCGACCTCACCACAAACACCACATCCAGCCCACGCCACACATACACTCCACACACATACACTCTAGTCACACTACACTTTACATCACACCACACTACACATACACTCCACACACATACACTCCACACACATACACTCTAGTCACACTACACTTTACATCAGACCACACTTCAAAACACAACATACCAACGCCTACTTGTACATCAACACCACTAACGAGAACCATGCCAACGCAACAACAACAACTGCAACAACTGCAACAACTGCAACAACTGCAACAACCATAACAACTGCAACAACCATAACAACTGCAACAAACAAAATACACCGCAACACCACACAGCCACGAACAGCTGCGTGAACACACTTCCTTCCCACCCGTGCCCAGCCCCGACCCCGATCCTAGTCCTTGGCACAGACCAAGACGTAGCACGAAGAGAATGGCCGATTAGCGTTCTTTGGTTGCTCGCGTCTGGAGTTACTCGCGTCTGGGGTTGCTCGCGTCTGGAGTTACTCGCGTCTGGGGTTACTCGCGTCTGGGTTGCTCTCGTGTCCGTCTGTCGTGTCTCCTCACGTCCTCCATTCTCCAAACGACTACAGCCTTATTCGAGTGCGACCGAGCTCCTGAATAAGGCCGTTGTAAATACTAATATTAAAAAAATGCCGAAACGCCTTTGCCATGACTTCAGACCAGCGTGCAGTCCCGACAAGGTTTCGTCGGACGAGGAAGTGAGAAGTAGACTGAGTACACACACTATCTATGGAGACTCGAACAGCACGAATGTTTCACATCCATTGAGATAATGCACTAGACATCACGCACCCTCACGCAAGCTGTCGCTTCGAGAGATCACTACATAAAGCCAGCTGCCTCGTGCAAGCTGTCACTTCGAGAGATCACTACATAAATCCAGTTTCCTTGTCACGATCAAGATTCCATACGTTGAGAGCAGTTGATATCCGAGGTGCCGTTTGAGTATCATCCTAGCGCTTCGGATGTAGAGAGAAAGTATAGAGGGCGAGGATGTGCTCGGAGACAACCCGGGACGTCCTCACAGGCCCATGGCACCCTAGCAACAGACCTGAGGCAATGTGTAAAAGTTTGACAAAAGGTGCGTACCTCGAGTCAGCCACGCTGGGGGTGGGGTGGCTGGGTTGTGCCAAGCGAGAAGCAGGCATAAGGCGTGCGCCGCCGGGGAATCGAACCCCGACCTCATCCGTGGGAGGGATGAATCCTAACCATTAGACCAACGGCGCGCCAGACGACTCCACTGCAAACCTTTCACAAACACCACCAAGGGCTCGGGGTAGCTCCATACATACATCCACCACAGCCACAAAACACGACCAATGCCATAAGTGGACGCGCTAAGACACCACCATGCCGCATACATTATTATCGGTATACTTTATTATTGTCGCGCTCCAAGCCCGCTCGACTCCGCACGCTCAGTCACGACTGTGTGTCTGTTGTATGTAGCGACGACACCCTGACCGCACTACTGCTGTACGGCACAGCCTTGTCACCTCATGGGACAGCTAACAAGTTGGGGGTCAACTTCAGTTGGACTAGTCACTCACTCCGGGGGCGTTCGGACGGCCTGCATCTCGCAATCGAGGAGGAATTATCACAACGGCAATAGCTATCACCCAGCGCGATGATCGACGTAGACAAGGACACAACTGCATCATGGAGATGTGCGTGCTCACTCCATGCTTCACACGTAGCGACGCAGAGCGCTCGGTCGGGTTCCCAGCAGCAAGGTGCCAAATTTTGTGCTAGCTGTGCATCTACGAAACCCGGCTTTCACGCACGGAGAAGCAAGCGTTCGGTCCGCGTGGTGGGAAGATGTCGAAGCAGTGGTCAAGGACGACAGGGAGACGTCGGAGGAAGGAAGATGCAGCAACATGGACGAGGACAAGCGGCAAAGTTGCGCCGTCGGGGAATCGAACCCCGACCTCATCCTTGGAAGGGATGAATCCTAACCATTAGACCAACGGTGCACTCGACCTCACCACAAACACCACATCCAGCCCACGCCACACATACACTCCACACACATACACTCTAGTCACACTACACTTTACATCACACCACACTACACATACACTCCACACACATACACTCCACACACATACACTCCACACACATACACTCTAGTCACACTACACTTTACATCAGACCACACTTCAAAACACAACATACCAACGCCTACTTGTACATCAACACCACTAACGAGAACCATGCCAACGCAACAACAACAACTGCAACAACTGCAACAACTGCAACAACTGCAACAACCATAACAACTGCAACAACCATAACAACTGCAACAAACAAAATACACCGCAACACCACACAGCCACGAACAGCTGCGTGAACACACTTCCTTCCCACCCGTGCCCAGCCCCGACCCCGATCCTAGTCCTTGGCACAGACCAAGACGTAGCACGAAGAGAATGGCCGATTAGCGTTCTTTGGTTGCTCGCGTCTGGAGTTACTCGCGTCTGGGGTTGCTCGCGTCTGGAGTTACTCGCGTCTGGGGTTACTCGCGTCTGGGTTGCTCTCGTGTCCGTCTGTCGTGTCTCCTCACGTCCTCCATTCTCCAAACGACTACAGCCTTATTCGAGTGCGACCGAGCTCCTGAATAAGGCCGTTGTAAATACTAATATTAAAAAAATGCCGAAACGCCTTTGCCATGACTTCAGACCAGCGTGCAGTCCCGACAAGGTTTCGTCGGACGAGGAAGTGAGAAGTAGACTGAGTACACACACTATCTATGGAGACTCGAACAGCACGAATGTTTCACATCCATTGAGATAATGCACTAGACATCACGCACCCTCACGCAAGCTGTCGCTTAGAGAGATCACTACATAAAGCCAGCTGCCTCGTGCAAGCTGTCGCTTCGAGAGATCACTACATAAATCCAGTTTCCTTGTCACGATCAAGATTCCATACGTTGAGAGCAGTTGATATCCGAGGTGCCGTTTGAGTATCATCCTAGCGCTTCGGATGTAGGAGAGATTATAGAGGGCGAGGATGTGCTCGGAGACAACCCGGGACGTCCTCACAGGCCCATGGCACCCTAGCAACAGACCTGAGGCAATGTGTAAAAGTTTGACAAAAGGTGCGTACCTCGAGTCAGCCACGCTGGGGGTGGGGTGGCTGGGTTGTGCCAAGCGAGAAGCAGGCATAAGGCGTGCGCCGCCGGGGAATCGAACCCCGACCTCATCCGTGGGAGGGATGAATCCTAACCATTAGACCAACGGCGCGCCAGACGACTCCACTGCAAACCTTTCACAAACACCACCAAGGGCTCAGGGTGGCTCCATACATACATCCACCACAGCCACAAAACACGACCAATGCCATAAGTGGACGCGCTAAGACACCACCATGCCGCATACATTATTATCGGTATACTTTATTATTGTCGCGCTCCAAGCCCGCTCGACTCCGCACGCTCAGTCACGACTGTGTGTCTGTTGTATTTAACGACGACACCCTGACCGCACTACTGCTGTACGGCACAGCCTTGTCACCTCATGGGACAGCTAACAAGTTGGGGGTCAACTTCAGTTGGACTAGTCACTCACTCCGGGGGCGTTCGGACGGCCTGCATCTCGCAATCGAGGAGGAATTATCACAACGGCAATAGCTATCACCCAGCGCGATGATCGACGTAGACAAGGACACAACTGCATCATGGAGATGTGCGTGCTCACTCCATGCTTCACACGTAGCGACGCAGAGCGCTCGGTCGGGTTCCCAGCAGCAAGGTGCCAAATTTTGTGCTAGCTGTGCATCTACGAAACCCGGCTTTCACGCACGGAGAAGCAAGCGTTCGGTCCGCGTGGTGGGGAAGATGTCGAAGCAGTGGTCAAGGACGACAGGGAGACGTCGGAGGAAGGAAGATGCAGCAACATGGACGAGGACAAGCGGCAAAGTTGCGCCGTCGGGGAATCGAACCCCGACCTCATCCTTGGAAGGGATGAATCCTAACCATTAGACCAACGGTGCACTCGACCTCACCACAAACACCACATCCAGCCCACGCCACACATACACTCCACACACATACACTCTAGTCACACTACACTTTACATCACACCACACTACACATACACTCCACACACATACACTCCACACACACTACTACACACACTACACACACTCACACACATACACTTCAGTCACACTACACTTTACATCAGACACACTAACGAGAACCATGCCAACGCAACAACAACAACTGCAACAACTGCAACAACTGCAACAACTGCAACAACCATAACAACTGCAACAACCATAACAACTGCAACAAACAAAATACACCGCAACACCACACAGCCACGAACAGCTGCGTGAACACACTTCCTTCCCACCCGTGCCCAGCCCCGACCCCGATCCTAGTCCTTGGCACAGACCAAGACGTAGCACGAAGAGAATGGCCGATTAGCGTTCTTTGGTTGCTCGCGTCTGGAGTTACTCGCGTCTGGGGTTGCTCGCGTCTGGAGTTACTCGCGTCTGGGGTTACTCGCGTCTGGGTTGCTCTCGTGTCCGTCTGTCGTGTCTCCTCACGTCCTCCATTCTCCAAACGACTACAGCCTTATTCGAGTGCGACCGAGCTCCTGAATAAGGCCGTTGTAAATACTAATATTAAAAAAATGCCGAAACGCCTTTGCCATGACTTCAGACCAGCGTGCAGTCCCGACAAGGTTTCGTCGGACGAGGAAGTGAGAAGTAGACTGAGTACACACACTATCTATGGAGACTCGAACAGCACGAATGTTTCACATCCATTGAGATAATGCACTAGACATCACGCACCCTCACGCAAGCTGTCGCTTCGAGAGATCACTACATAAAGCCAGCTGCCTCGTGCAAGCTGTCGCTTCGAGAGATCACTACATAAATCCAGTTTCCTTGTCACGATCAAGATTCCATACGTTGAGAGCAGTTGATATCCGAGGTGCCGTTTGAGTATCATCCTGGCGCTTCGGATGTAGGAGAGATTATAGAGGGCGAGGATGTGCTCGGAGACAACCCGGGACGTCCTCACAGGCCCATGGCACCCTAGCAACAGACCTGAGGCAATGTGTAAAAGTTTGACAAAAGGTGCGTACCTCGAGTCAGCCACGCTGGGGGTGGGGTGGCTGGGTTGTGCCAAGCGAGAAGCAGGCATAAGGCGTGCGCCGCCGGGGAATCGAACCCCGACCTCATCCGTGGGAGGGATGAATCCTAACCATTAGACCAACGGCGCGCCAGACGACTCCACTGCAAACCTTTCACAAACACCACCAAGGGCTCGGGGTAGCTCCATACATACATCCACCACAGCCACAAAACACGACCAATGCCATAAGTGGACGCGCTAAGACACCACCATGCCGCATACATTATTATCGGTATACTTTATTATTGTCGCGCTCCAAGCCCGCTCGACTCCGCACGCTCAGTCACGACTGTGTGTCTGTTGTATTTAACGACGACACCCTGACCGCACTACTGCTGTACGGCACAGCCTTGTCACCTCATGGGACAGCTAACAAGTTGGGGGTCAACTTCAGTTGGACTAGTCACTCACTCCGGGGGCGTTCGGACGGCCTGCATCTCGCAATCGAGGAGGAATTATCACAACGGCAATAGCTATCACCCAGCGCGATGATCGACGTAGACAAGGACACAACTGCATCATGGAGATGTGCGTGCTCACTCCATGCTTCACACGTAGCGACGCAGAGCGCTCGGTCGGGTTCCCAGCAGCAAGGTGCCAAATTTTGTGCTAGCTGTGCATCTACGAAACCCGGCTTTCACGCACGGAGAAGCAAGCGTTCGGTCCGCGTGGTGGGAAGATGTCGAAGCAGTGGTCAAGGACGACAGGGAGACGTCGGAGGAAGGAAGATGCAGCAACATGGACGAGGACAAGCGGCAAAGTTGCGCCGTCGGGGAATCGAACCCCGACCTCATCCTTGGAAGGGATGAATCCTAACCATTAGACCAACGGTGCACTCGACCTCACCACAAACACCACATCCAGCCCACGCCACACATACACTCCACACACATACACTCTAGTCACACTACACTTTACATCACACCACACTACACATACACTCCACACACATACACTCCACACACATACACTCCACACACATACACTCTAGTCACACTACACTTTACATCAGACCACACTTCAAAACACAACATACCAACGCCTACTTGTACATCAACACCACTAACGAGAACCATGCCAACGCAACAACAACAACTGCAACAACTGCAACAACTGCAACAACTGCAACAACCATAACAACTGCAACAACCATAACAACTGCAACAAACAAAATACACCGCAACACCACACAGCCACGAACAGCTGCGTGAACACACTTCCTTCCCACCCGTGCCCAGCCCCGACCCCGATCCTAGTCCTTGGCACAGACCAAGACGTAGCACGAAGAGAATGGCCGATTAG
Source organism: Phytophthora boehmeriae (assembly GCA_011947355.1). NCBI lineage: Eukaryota > Oomycota > Peronosporomycetes > Peronosporales > Peronosporaceae > Phytophthora > Phytophthora boehmeriae. The sequence continues at coordinate 15,206 of JAAVTJ010000018.1, forward strand.
CGTTCTTTGGTTGCTCGCGTCTGGAGTTACTCGCGTCTGGGGTTGCTCGCGTCTGGAGTTACTCGCGTCTGGGGTTACTCGCGTCTGGGTTGCTCTCGTGTCCGTCTGTCGTGTCTCCTCACGTCCTCCATTCTCCAAACGACTACAGCCTTATTCGAGTGCGACCGAGCTCCTGAATAAGGCCGTTGTAAATACTAATATTAAAAAAATGCCGAAACGCCTTTGCCATGACTTCAGACCAGCGTGCAGTCCCGACAAGGTTTCGTCGGACGAGGAAGTGAGAAGTAGACTGAGTACACACACTATCTATGGAGACTCGAACAGCACGAATGTTTCACATCCATTGAGATAATGCACTAGACATCACGCACCCTCACGCAAGCTGTCGCTTCGAGAGATCACTACATAAATCCAGTTTCCACTACATAAATCCAGTTTCCTTGTCACGATCAAGATTCCATACGTTGAGAGCAGTTGATATCCGAGGTGCCGTTTGAGTATCATCCTGGCGCTTCGGATGTAGGAGAGATTATAGAGGGCGAGGATGTGCTCGGAGACAACCCGGGACGTCCTCACAGGCCCATGGCACCCTAGCAACAGACCTGAGGCAATGTGTAAAAGTTTGACAAAAGGTGCGTACCTCGAGTCAGCCACGCTGGGGTGGGGTGGCTGGGTTGTGCCAAGCGAGAAGCAGGCATAAGGCGTGCGCCGCCGGGGAATCGAACCCCGACCTCATCCGTGGGAGGGATGAATCCTAACCATTAGACCAACGGCGCGCCAGACGACTCCACTGCAAACCTTTCACAAACACCACCAAGGGCTCGGGGTAGCTCCATACATACATCCACCACAGCCACAAAACACGACCAATGCCATAAGTGGACGCGCTAAGACACCACCATGCCGCATACATTATTATCGGTATACTTTATTATTGTCGCGCTCCAAGCCCGCTCGACTCCGCACGCTCAGTCACGACTGTGTGTCTGTTGTATGTAGCGACGACACCCTGACCGCACTACTGCTGTACGGCACAGCCTTGTCACCTCATGGGACAGCTAACAAGTTGGGGGTCAACTTCAGTTGGACTAGTCACTCACTCCGGGGGCGTTCGGACGGCCTGCATCTCGCAATCGAGGAGGAATTATCACAACGGCAATAGCTATCACCCAGCGCGATGATCGACGTAGACAAGGACACAACTGCATCATGGAGATGTGCGTGCTCACTCCATGCTTCACACGTAGCGACGCAGAGCGCTCGGTCGGGTTCCCAGCAGCAAGGTGCCAAATTTTGTGCTAGCTGTGCATCTACGAAACCCGGCTTTCACGCACGGAGAAGCAAGCGTTCGGTCCGCGTGGTGGGAAGATGTCGAAGCAGTGGTCAAGGACGACAGGGAGACGTCGGAGGAAGGAAGATGCAGCAACATGGACGAGGACAAGCGGCAAAGTTGCGCCGTCGGGGAATCGAACCCCGACCTCATCCTTGGAAGGGATGAATCCTAACCATTAGACCAACGGTGCACTCGACCTCACCACAAACACCACATCCAGCCCACGCCACACATACACTCCACACACATACACTCTAGTCACACTACACTTTACATCACACCACACTACACATACACTCCACACACATACACACATACACACACATACACTCTAGTCACACTACACTTTACATCAGACCACACTTCAAAACACAACATACCAACGCCTACTTGTACATCAACACCACTAACGAGAACCATGCCAACGCAACAACAACAACTGCAACAACTGCAACAACCATAACAACTGCAACAACCATAACAACTGCAACAAACAAAATACACCGCAACACCACACAGCCACGAACAGCTGCGTGAACACACTTCCTTCCCACCCGTGCCCAGCCCCGACCCCGATCCTAGTCCTTGGCACAGACCAAGACGTAGCACGAAGAGAATGGCCGATTAGCGTTCTTTGGTTGCTCGCGTCTGGAGTTACTCGCGTCTGGGGTTGCTCGCGTCTGGAGTTACTCGCGTCTGGGGTTACTCGCGTCTGGGTTGCTCTCGTGTCCGTCTGTCGTGTCTCCTCACGTCCTCCATTCTCCAAACGACTACAGCCTTATTCGAGTGCGACCGAGCTCCTGAATAAGGCCGTTGTAAATACTAATATTAAAAAAATGCCGAAACGCCTTTGCCATGACTTCAGACCAGCGTGCAGTCCCGACAAGGTTTCGTCGGACGAGGAAGTGAGAAGTAGACTGAGTACACACACTATCTATGGAGACTCGAACAGCACGAATGTTTCACATCCATTGAGATAATGCACTAGACATCACGCACCCTCACGCAAGCTGTCGCTTCGAGAGATCACTACATAAAGCCAGCTGCCTCGTGCAAGCTGTCGCTTCGAGAGATCACTACATAAATCCAGTTTCCTTGTCACGATCAAGATTCCATACGTTGAGAGCAGTTGATATCCGAGGTGCCGTTTGAGTATCATCCTGGCGCTTCGGATGTAGGAGAGATTATAGAGGGCGAGGATGTGCTCGGAGACAACCCGGGACGTCCTCACAGGCCCATGGCACCCTAGCAACAGACCTGAGGCAATGTGTAAAAGTTTGACAAAAGGTGCGTACCTCGAGTCAGCCACGCTGGGGTGGGGTGGCTGGGTTGTGCCAAGCGAGAAGCAGGCATAAGGCGTGCGCCGCCGGGGAATCGAACCCCGACCTCATCCGTGGGAGGGATGAATCCTAACCATTAGACCAACGGCGCGCCAGACGACTCCACTGCAAACCTTTCACAAACACCACCAAGGGCTCAGGGTGGCTCCATACATACATCCACCACAGCCACAAAACACGACCAATGCCATAAGTGGACGCGCTAAGACACCACCATGCCGCATACATTATTATCGGTATACTTTATTATTGTCGCGCTCCAAGCCCGCTCGACTCCGCACGCTCAGTCACGACTGTGTGTCTGTTGTATTTAGCGACGACACCCTGACCGCACTACTGCTGTACGGCACAGCCTTGTCACCTCATGGGACAGCTAACAAGTTGGGGGTCAACTTCAGTTGGACTAGTCACTCACTCCGGGGGCGTTCGGACGGCCTGCATCTCGCAATCGAGGAGGAATTATCACAACGGCAATAGCTATCACCCAGCGCGATGATCGACGTAGACAAGGACACAACTGCATCATGGAGATGTGCGTGCTCACTCCATGCTTCACACGTAGCGACGCAGAGCGCTCGGTCGGGTTCCCAGCAGCAAGGTGCCAAATTTTGTGCTAGCTGTGCATCTACGAAACCCGGCTTTCACGCACGGAGAAGCAAGCGTTCGGTCCGCGTGGTGGGAAGATGTCGAAGCAGTGGTCAAGGACGACAGGGAGACGTCGGAGGAAGGAAGATGCAGCAACATGGACGAGGACAAGCGGCAAAGTTGCGCCGTCGGGGAATCGAACCCCGACCTCATCCTTGGAAGGGATGAATCCTAACCATTAGACCAACGGTGCACTCGACCTCACCACAAACACCACATCCAGCCCACGCCACACATACACTCCACACACATACACTCTAGTCACACTACACTTTACATCACACCACACTACACATACACTCCACACACATACACTACACATACACACACACATACACTCCACACACATAGTCACACTACACTTTACATCAGACCACACTTCAAAACACAACATACCAACGCCTACTTGTACATCAACACCACTAACGAGAACCATGCCAACGCAACAACAACAACTGCAACAACTGCAACAACCATAACAACTGCAACAACCATAACAACTGCAACAAACAAAATACACCGCAACACCACACAGCCACGAACAGCTGCGTGAACACACTTCCTTCCCACCCGTGCCCAGCCCCGACCCCGATCCTAGTCCTTGGCACAGACCAAGACGTAGCACGAAGAGAATGGCCGATTAGCGTTCTTTGGTTGCTCGCGTCTGGAGTTACTCGCGTCTGGGGTTGCTCGCGTCTGGAGTTACTCGCGTCTGGGGTTACTCGCGTCTGGGTTGCTCTCGTGTCCGTCTGTCGTGTCTCCTCACGTCCTCCATTCTCCAAACGACTACAGCCTTATTCGAGTGCGACCGAGCTCCTGAATAAGGCCGTTGTAAATACTAATATTAAAAAAATGCCGAAACGCCTTTGCCATGACTTCAGACCAGCGTGCAGTCCCGACAAGGTTTCGTCGGACGAGGAAGTGAGAAGTAGACTGAGTACACACACTATCTATGGAGACTCGAACAGCACGAATGTTTCACATCCATTGAGATAATGCACTAGACATCACGCACCCTCACGCAAGCTGTCGCTTCGAGAGATCACTACATAAAGCCAGCTGCCTCGTGCAAGCTGTCGCTTCGAGAGATCACTACATAAATCCAGTTTCCTTGTCACGATCAAGATTCCATACGTTGAGAGCAGTTGATATCCGAGGTGCCGTTTGAGTATCATCCTGGCGCTTCGGATGTAGGAGAGATTATAGAGGGCGAGGATGTGCTCGGAGACAACCCGGGACGTCCTCACAGGCCCATGGCACCCTAGCAACAGACCTGAGGCAATGTGTAAAAGTTTGACAAAAGGTGCGTACCTCGAGTCAGCCACGCTGGGGGTGGGGTGGCTGGGTTGTGCCAAGCGAGAAGCAGGCATAAGGCGTGCGCCGCCGGGGAATCGAACCCCGACCTCATCCGTGGGAGGGATGAATCCTAACCATTAGACCAACGGTGCACTCGACCTCACCACAAACACCACATCCAGCCCACGCCACACATACACTCCACACACATACACTCTAGTCACACTACACTTTACATCACACCACACTACATACACTCCACACACATACACTCCACACACATACACACGCTAGTCACACTACACTTTACATCAGACCACACTTCAAAACACAACATACCAACGCCTACTTGTACATCAACACCACTAACGAGAACCATGCCAACGCAACAACAACAACTGCAACAACTGCAACAACTGCAACAACTGCAACAACCATAACAACTGCAACAACCATAACAACTGCAACAAACAAAATACACCGCAACACCACACAGCCACGAACAGCTGCGTGAACACACTTCCTTCCCACCCGTGCCCAGCCCCGACCCCGATCCTAGTCCTTGGCACAGACAAGACGTAGCACGAAGAGAATGGCCGATTAGCGTTCTTTGGTTGCTCGCGTCTGGAGTTACTCGCGTCTGGGGTTGCTCGCGTCTGGAGTTACTCGCGTCTGGGGTTACTCGCGTCTGGGTTGCTCTCGTGTCCGTCTGTCGTGTCTCCTCACGTCCTCCATTCTCAAACGACTACAGCCTTATTCGAGTGCGACCGAGCTCCTGAATAAGGCCGTTGTAAATACTAATATTAAAAAAATGCCGAAACGCCTTTGCCATGACTTCAGACCAGCGTGCAGTCCCGACAAGGTTTCGTCGGACGAGGAAGTGAGAAGTAGACTGAGTACACACACTATCTATGGAGACTCGAACAGCACGAATGTTTCACATCCATTGAGATAATGCACTAGACATCACGCACCCTCACGCAAGCTGTCGCTTCGAGAGATCACTACATAAATCCAGTTTCCTTGTCACGATCAAGATTCCATACGTTGAGAGCAGTTGATATCCGAGGTGCCGTTTGAGTATCATCCTGGCGCTTCGGATGTAGGAGAGATTATAGAGGGCGAGGATGTGCTCGGAGACAACCGGGACGTCCTCACAGGCCCATGGCACCCTAGCAACAGACCTGAGGCAATGTGTAAAAGTTTGACAAAAGGTGCGTACCTCGAGTCAGCCACGCTGGGGGTGGGGTGGCTGGGTTGTGCCAAGCGAGAAGCAGGCATAAGGCGTGCGCCGCCGGGGAATCGAACCCCGACCTCATCCGTGGAGGGATGAATCCTAACCATTAGACCAACGGCGCGCCAGACGACTCCACTGCAAACCTTTCACAAACACCACCAAGGGCTCAGGGTAGCTCCATACATACATCCACCACAGCCACAAAACACGACCAATGCCATAAGTGGACGCGCTAAGACACCACCATGCCGCATACATTATTATCGGTATACTTTATTATTGTCGCGCTCCAAGCCCGCTCGACTCCGCACGCTCAGTCACGACTGTGTGTCTGTTGTATGTAGCGACGACACCCTGACCGCACTACTGCTGTACGGCACAGCCTTGTCACCTCATGGGACAGCTAACAAGTTGGGGGTCAACTTCAGTTGGACTAGTCACTCACTCCGGGGGCGTTCGGACGGCCTGCATCTCGCAATCGAGGAGGAATTATCACAACGGCAATAGCTATCACCCAGCGCGATGATCGACGTAGACAAGGACACAACTGCATCATGGAGATGTGCGTGCTCACTCCATGCTTCACACGTAGCGACGCAGAGCGCTCGGTCGGGTTCCCAGCAGCAAGGTGCCAAATTTTGTGCTAGCTGTGCATCTACGAAACCCGGCTTTCACGCACGGAGAAGCAAGCGTTCGGTCCGCGTGGTGGGGAAGATGTCGAAGCAGTGGTCAAGGACGACAGGGAGACGTCGGAGGAAGGAAGATGCAGCAACATGGACGAGGACAAGCGGCAAAGTTGCGCCGTCGGGGAATCGAACCCCGACCTCATCCTTGGAAGGGATGAATCCTAACCATTAGACCAACGGTGCACTCGACCTCACCACAAACACCACATCCAGCCCACGCCACACATACACTCCACACACATACACTCTAGTCACACTACACTTTACATCACACCACACTACACATACACTCCACACACATACACTCCACACACATACACTCTAGTCACACTACACTTTACATCAGACCACACTTCAAAACACAACATACCAACGCCTACTTGTACATCAACACCACTAACGAGAACCATGCCAACGCAACAACAACAACTGCAACAACTGCAACAACTGCAACAACTGCAACAACCATAACAACTGCAACAACCATAACAACTGCAACAAACAAAATACACCGCAACACCACACAGCCACGAACAGCTGCGTGAACACACTTCCTTCCCACCCGTGCCCAGCCCCGACCCCGATCCTAGTCCTTGGCACAGACCAAGACGTAGCACGAAGAGAATGGCCGATTAGCGTTCTTTGGTTGCTCGCGTCTGGAGTTACTCGCGTCTGGGGTTGCTCGCGTCTGGAGTTACTCGCGTCTGGGGTTACTCGCGTCTGGGTTGCTCTCGTGTCCGTCTGTCGTGTCTCCTCACGTCCTCCATTCTCCAAACGACTACAGCCTTATTCGAGTGCGACCGAGCTCCTGAATAAGGCCGTTGTAAATACTAATATTAAAAAAATGCCGAAACGCCTTTGCCATGACTTCAGACCAGCGTGCAGTCCCGACAAGGTTTCGTCGGACGAGGAAGTGAGAAGTAGACTGAGTACACACACTATCTATGGAGACTCGAACAGCACGAATGTTTCACATCCATTGAGATAATGCACTAGACATCACGCACCCTCACGCAAGCTGTCGCTTCGAGAGATCACTACATAAATCCAGTTTCCTTGTCACGATCAAGATTCCATACGTTGAGAGCAGTTGATATCCGAGGTGCCGTTTGAGTATCATCCTGGCGCTTCGGATGTAGGAGAGATTATAGAGGGCGAGGATGTGCTCGGAGACAACCCGGGACGTCCTCACAGGCCCATGGCACCCTAGCAACAGACCTGAGGCAATGTGTAAAAGTTTGACAAAAGGTGCGTACCTCGAGTCAGCCACGCTGGGGGTGGGGTGGCTGGGTTGTGCCAAGCGAGAAGCAGGCATAAGGCGTGCGCCGCCGGGGAATCGAACCCCGACCTCATCCGTGGGAGGGATGAATCCTAACCATTAGACCAACGGCGCGCCAGACGACTCCACTGCAAACCTTTCACAAACACCACCAAGGGCTCGGGGTAGCTCCATACATACATCCACCACAGCCACAAAACACGACCAATGCCATAAGTGGACGCGCTAAGACACCACCATGCCGCATACATTATTATCGGTATACTTTATTATTGTCGCGCTCAAGCCCGCTCGACTCCGCACGCTCAGTCACGACTGTGTGTCTGTTGTATTTAACGACGACACCCTGACCGCACTACTGCTGTACGGCACAGCCTTGTCACCTCATGGGACAGCTAACAAGTTGGGGGTCAACTTCAGTTGGACTAGTCACTCACTCCGGGGGCGTTCGGACGGCCTGCATCTCGCAATCGAGGAGGAATTATCACAACGGCAATAGCTATCACCCAGCGCGATGATCGACGTAGACAAGGACACAACTGCATCATGGAGATGTGCGTGCTCACTCCATGCTTCACACGTAGCGACGCAGAGCGCTCGGTCGGGTTCCCAGCAGCAAGGTGCCAAATTTTGTGCTAGCTGTGCATCTACGAAACCCGGCTTTCACGCACGGAGAAGCAAGCGTTCGGTCCGCGTGGTGGGGAAGATGTCGAAGCAGTGGTCAAGGACGACAGGGAGACGTCGGAGGAAGGAAGATGCAGCAACATGGACGAGGACAAGCGGCAAAGTTGCGCCGTCGGGGAATCGAACCCCGACCTCATCCTTGGAAGGGATGAATCCTAACCATTAGACCAACGGTGCACTCGACCTCACCACAAACACCACATCCAGCCCACGCCACACATACACTCCACACACATACACTCTAGTCACACTACACTTTACATCACACCACACTACACATACACTCCACACACATACACTCTACACACTACACTACATCACACCACACTACACATACACTCACACACATACACTCACACACATACACTCCACACACATACACTCCACACACATACACTCTAGTCACACTACACTTTACATCAGACCACACTTCAAAACACAACATACCAACGCCTACTTGTACATCAACACCACTAACGAGAACCATGCCAACGCAACAACAACAACTGCAACAACTGCAACAACCATAACAACTGCAACAACCATAACAACTGCAACAAACAAAATACACCGCAACACCACACAGCCACGAACAGCTGCGTGAACACACTTCCTTCCCACCCGTGCCCAGCCCCGACCCCGATCCTAGTCCTTGGCACAGACCAAGACGTAGCACGAAGAGAATGGCCGATTAGCGTTCTTTGGTTGCTCGCGTCTGGAGTTACTCGCGTCTGGGGTTGCTCGCGTCTGGAGTTACTCGCGTCTGGGGTTACTCGCGTCTGGGTTGCTCTCGTGTCCGTCTGTCGTGTCTCCTCACGTCCTCCATTCTCCAAACGACTACAGCCTTATTCGAGTGCGACCGAGCTCCTGAATAAGGCCGTTGTAAATACTAATATTAAAAAAATGCCGAAACGCCTTTGCCATGACTTCAGACCAGCGTGCAGTCCCGACAAGGTTTCGTCGGACGAGGAAGTGAGAAGTAGACTGAGTACACACACTATCTATGGAGACTCGAACAGCACGAATGTTTCACATCCATTGAGATAATGCACTAGACATCACGCACCCTCACGCAAGCTGTCGCTTAGAGAGATCACTACATAAAGCCAGCTGCCTCGTGCAAGCTGTCGCTTCGAGAGATCACTACATAATCCAGTTTCCTTGTCACGATCAAGATTCCATACGTTGAGAGCAGTTGATATCCGAGGTGCCGTTTGAGTATCATCCTGGCGCTTCGGATGTAGGAGAAATTATAGAGGGCGAGGATGTGCTCGGAGACAACCCGGGACGTCCTCACAGGCCCATGGCACCCTAGCAACAGACCTGAGGCAATGTGTAAAAGTTTGACAAAAGGTGCGTACCTCGAGTCAGCCACGCTGGGGTGGGGTGGCTGGGTTGTGCCAAGCGAGAAGCAGGCATAAGGCGTGCGCCGCCGGGGAATCGAACCCCGACCTCATCCGTGGGAGGGATGAATCCTAACCATTAGACCAACGGCGCGCCAGACGACTCCACTGCAAACCTTTCACAAACACCACCAAGGGCTCGGGGTAGCTCCATACATACATCCACCACAGCCACAAAACACGACCAATGCCATAAGTGGACGCGCTAAGACACCACCATGCCGCATACATTATTATCGGTATACTTTATTATTGTCGCGCTCCAAGCCCGCTCGACTCCGCACGCTCAGTCACGACTGTGTGTCTGTTGTATTTAGCGACGACACCCCTGACCGCACTACTGCTGTACGGCACAGCCTTGTCACCTCATGGGACAGCTAACAAGTTGGGGGTCAACTTCAGTTGGACTAGTCACTCACTCCGGGGGCGTTCGGACGGCCTGCATCTCGCAATCGAGGAGGAATTATCACAACGGCAATAGCTATCACCCAGCGCGATGATCGACGTAGACAAGGACACAACTGCATCATGGAGATGTGCGTGCTCACTCCATGCTTCACACGTAGCGACGCAGAGCGCTCGGTCGGGTTCCCAGCAGCAAGGTGCCAAATTTTGTGCTAGCTGTGCATCTACGAAACCCGGCTTTCACGCACGGAGAAGCAAGCGTTCGGTCCGCGTGGTGGGAAGATGTCGAAGCAGTGGTCAAGGACGACAGGGAGACGTCGGAGGAAGGAAGATGCAGCAACATGGACGAGGACAAGCGGCAAAGTTGCGCCGTCGGGGAATCGAACCCCGACCTCATCCTTGGAAGGGATGAATCCTAACCATTAGACCAACGGTGCACTCGACCTCACCACAAACACCACATCCAGCCCACGCCACACATACACTCCACACACATACACTCTAGTCACACTACACTTTACATCACACCACACTACACATACACTCCACACACATACACTCCACACACATACACTCCACACACATACACTCCACACACATACACTCTAGTCACACTACACTTTACATCAGACCACACTTCAAAACACAACATACCAACGCCTACTTGTACATCAACACCACTAACGAGAACCATGCCAACGCAACAACAACAACTGCAACAACTGCAACAACCATAACAACTGCAACAACCATAACAACTGCAACAAACAAAATACACCGCAACACCACACAGCCACGAACAGCTGCGTGAACACACTTCCTTCCCACCCGTGCCCAGCCCCGACCCCGATCCTAGTCCTTGGCACAGACCAAGACGTAGCACGAAGAGAATGGCCGATTAGCGTTCTTTGGTTGCTCGCGTCTGGAGTTACTCGCGTCTGGGGTTGCTCGCGTCTGGAGTTACTCGCGTCTGGGGTTACTCGCGTCTGGGTTGCTCTCGTGTCCGTCTGTCGTGTCTCCTCACGTCCTCCATTCTCCAAACGACTACAGCCTTATTCGAGTGCGACCGAGCTCCTGAATAAGGCCGTTGTAAATACTAATATTAAAAAAATGCCGAAACGCCTTTGCCATGACTTCAGACCAGCGTGCAGTCCCGACAAGGTTTCGTCGGACGAGGAAGTGAGAAGTAGACTGAGTACACACACTATCTATGGAGACTCGAACAGCACGAATGTTTCACATCCATTGAGATAATGCACTAGACATCACGCACCCTCACGCAAGCTGTCGCTTCGAGAGATCACTACATAAAGCCAGCTGCCTCGTGCAAGCTGTCGCTTCGAGAGATCACTACATAAATCCAGTTTCCTTGTCACGATCAAGATTCCATACGTTGAGAGCAGTTGATATCCGAGGTGCCGTTTGAGTATCATCCTGGCGCTTCGGATGTAGGAGAGATTATAGAGGGCGAGGATGTGCTCGGAGACAACCCGGGACGTCCTCACAGGCCCATGGCACCCTAGCAACAGACCTGAGGCAATGTGTAAAAGTTTGACAAAAGGTGCGTACCTCGAGTCAGCCACGCTGGGGGTGGGGTGGCTGGGTTGTGCCAAGCGAGAAGCAGGCATAAGGCGTGCGCCGCCGGGGAATCGAACCCCGACCTCATCCGTGGGAGGGATGAATCCTAACCATTAGACCAACGGCGCGCCAGACGACTCCACTGCAAACCTTTCACAAACACCACCAAGGGCTCGGGGTAGCTCCATACATACATCCACCACAGCCACAAAACACGACCAATGCCATAAGTGGACGCGCTAAGACACCACCATGCCGCATACATTATTATCGGTATACTTTATTATTGTCGCGCTCCAAGCCCGCTCGACTCCGCACGCTCAGTCACGACTGTGTGTCTGTTGTATGTAGCGACGACACCCTGACCGCACTACTGCTGTACGGCACAGCCTTGTCACCTCATGGGACAGCTAACAAGTTGGGGGTCAACTTCAGTTGGACTAGTCACTCACTCCGGGGGCGTTCGGACGGCCTGCATCTCGCAATCGAGGAGGAATTATCACAACGGCAATAGCTATCACCCAGCGCGATGATCGACGTAGACAAGGACACAACTGCATCATGGAGATGTGCGTGCTCACTCCATGCTTCACACGTAGCGACGCAGAGCGCTCGGTCGGGTTCCCAGCAGCAAGGTGCCAAATTTTGTGCTAGCTGTGCATCTACGAAACCCGGCTTTCACGCACGGAGAAGCAAGCGTTCGGTCCGCGTGGTGGGAAGATGTCGAAGCAGTGGTCAAGGACGACAGGGAGACGTCGGAGGAAGGAAGATGCAGCAACATGGACGAGGACAAGCGGCAAAGTTGCGCCGTCGGGGAATCGAACCCCGACCTCATCCTTGGAAGGGATGAATCCTAACCATTAGACCAACGGTGCACTCGACCTCACCACAAACACCACATCCAGCCCACGCCACACATACACTCCACACACATACACTCTAGTCACACTACACTTTACATCACACCACACTACACATACACTCCACACACATACACTCTAGTCACACTACACACATCACACTCACACATACACTCCACACACATACACTCCACACACATACACTCCACACACATACACTACTAGTCACACTACACTTTACATCAGACCACACTTCAAAACACAACATACCAACGCCTACTTGTACATCAACACCACTAACGAGAACCATGCCAACGCAACAACAACAACTGCAACAACTGCAACAACCATAACAACTGCAACAACCATAACAACTGCAACAAACAAAATACACCGCAACACCACACAGCCACGAACAGCTGCGTGAACACACTTCCTTCCCACCCGTGCCCAGCCCCGACCCCGATCCTAGTCCTTGGCACAGACCAAGACGTAGCACGAAGAGAATGGCCGATTAGCGTTCTTTGGTTGCTCGCGTCTGGAGTTACTCGCGTCTGGGGTTGCTCGCGTCTGGAGTTACTCGCGTCTGGGGTTACTCGCGTCTGGGTTGCTCTCGTGTCCGTCTGTCGTGTCTCCTCACGTCCTCCATTCTCCAAACGACTACAGCCTTATTCGAGTGCGACCGAGCTCCTGAATAAGGCCGTTGTAAATACTAATATTAAAAAAATGCCGAAACGCCTTTGCCATGACTTCAGACCAGCGTGCAGTCCCGACAAGGTTTCGTCGGACGAGGAAGTGAGAAGTAGACTGAGTACACACACTATCTATGGAGACTCGAACAGCACGAATGTTTCACATCCATTGAGATAATGCACTAGACATCACGCACCCTCACGCAAGCTGTCGCTTCGAGAGATCACTACATAAAGCCAGCTGCCTCGTGCAAGCTGTCACTTCGAGAGATCACTACGTAAATCCAGTTTCCTTGTCACGATCAAGATTCCATACGTTGAGAGCAGTTGATATCCGAGGTGCCGTTTGAGTATCATCCTAGCGCTTCGGATGTAGAGAGAAAGTATAGAGGGCGAGGATGTGCTCGGAGACAACCCGGGACGTCCTCACAGGCCCATGGCACCCTAGCAACAGACCTGAGGCAATGTGTAAAAGTTTGACAAAAGGTGCGTACCTCGAGTCAGCCACGCTGGGGGTGGGGTGGCTGGGTTGTGCCAAGCGAGAAGCAGGCATAAGGCGTGCGCCGCCGGGGAATCGAACCCCGACCTCATCCGTGGGAGGGATGAATCCTAACCATTAGACCAACGGCGCGCCAGACGACTCCACTGCAAACCTTTCACAAACACCACCAAGGGCTCGGGGTAGCTCCATACATACATCCACCACAGCCACAAAACACGACCAATGCCATAAGTGGACGCGCTAAGACACCACCATGCCGCATACATTATTATCGGTATACTTTATTATTGTCGCGCTCCAAGCCCGCTCGACTCCGCACGCTCAGTCACGACTGTGTGTCTGTTGTATGTAGCGACGACACCCTGACCGCACTACTGCTGTACGGCACAGCCTTGTCACCTCATGGGACAGCTAACAAGTTGGGGGTCAACTTCAGTTGGACTAGTCACTCACTCCGGGGCGTTCGGACGGCCTGCATCTCGCAATCGAGGAGGAATTATCACAACGGCAATAGCTATCACCCAGCGCGATGATCGACGTAGACAAGGACACAACTGCATCATGGAGATGTGCGTGCTCACTCCATGCTTCACACGTAGCGACGCAGAGCGCTCGGTCGGGTTCCCAGCAGCAAGGTGCCAAATTTTGTGCTAGCTGTGCATCTACGAAACCCGGCTTTCACGCACGGAGAAGCAAGCGTTCGGTCCGCGTGGTGGGAAGATGTCGAAGCAGTGGTCAAGGACGACAGGGAGACGTCGGAGGAAGGAAGATGCAGCAACATGGACGAGGACAAGCGGCAAAGTTGCGCCGTCGGGGAATCGAACCCCGACCTCATCCTTGGAAGGGATGAATCCTAACCATTAGACCAACGGTGCACTCGACCTCACCACAAACACCACATCCAGCCCACGCCACACATACACTCCACACACATACACTCTAGTCACACTACACTTTACATCACACCACACTACACATACACTCCACACACATACACACCCACACACATACACTCCACACACATACACTCACACACTCTAGTCACACTACACTTTACATCAGACCACACTTCAAAACACAACATACCAACGCCTACTTGTACATCAACACCACTAACGAGAACCATGCCAACGCAACAACAACAACTGCAACAACTGCAACAACCATAACAACTGCAACAACCATAACAACTGCAACAAACAAAATACACCGCAACACCACACAGCCACGAACAGCTGCGTGAACACACTTCCTTCCCACCCGTGCCCAGCCCCGACCCCGATCCTAGTCCTTGGCACAGACCAAGACGTAGCACGAAGAGAATGGCCGATTAGCGTTCTTTGGTTGCTCGCGTCTGGAGTTACTCGCGTCTGGGGTTGCTCGCGTCTGGAGTTACTCGCGTCTGGGGTTACTCGCGTCTGGGTTGCTCTCGTGTCCGTCTGTCGTGTCTCCTCACGTCCTCCATTCTCCAAACGACTACAGCCTTATTCGAGTGCGACCGAGCTCCTGAATAAGGCCGTTGTAAATACTAATATTAAAAATGCCGAAACGCCTTTGCCATGACTTCAGACCAGCGTGCAGTCCCGACAAGGTTTCGTCGGACGAGGAAGTGAGAAGTAGACTGAGTACACACACTATCTATGGAGACTCGAACAGCACGAATGTTTCACATCCATTGAGATAATGCACTAGACATCACGCACCCTCACGCAAGCTGTCGCTTCGAGAGATCACTACATAAAGCCAGCTGCCTCGTGCAAGCTGTCGCTTCGAGAGATCACTACATAAATCCAGTTTCCTTGTCACGATCAAGATTCCATACGTTGAGAGCAGTTGATATCCGAGGTGCCGTTTGAGTATCATCCTGGCGCTTCGGATGTAGGAGAGATTATAGAGGGCGAGGATGTGCTCGGAGACAACCCGGGACGTCCTCACAGGCCCATGGCACCCTAGCAACAGACCTGAGGCAATGTGTAAAAGTTTGACAAAAGGTGCGTACCTCGAGTCAGCCACGCTGGGGGTGGGGTGGCTGGGTTGTGCCAAGCGAGAAGCAGGCATAAGGCGTGCGCCGCCGGGGAATCGAACCCCGACCTCATCCGTGGGAGGGATGAATCCTAACCATTAGACCAACGGCGCGCCAGACGACTCCACTGCAAACCTTTCACAAACACCACCAAGGGCTCGGGGTAGCTCCATACATACATCCACCACAGCCACAAAACACGACCAATGCCATAAGTGGACGCGCTAAGACACCACCATGCCGCATACATTATTATCGGTATACTTTATTATTGTCGCGCTCCAAGCCCGCTCGACTCCGCACGCTCAGTCACGACTGTGTGTCTGTTGTATTTAACGACGACACCCTGACCGCACTACTGCTGTACGGCACAGCCTTGTCACCTCATGGGACAGCTAACAAGTTGGGGGTCAACTTCAGTTGGACTAGTCACTCACTCCGGGGGCGTTCGGACGGCCTGCATCTCGCAATCGAGGAGGAATTATCACAACGGCAATAGCTATCACCCAGCGCGATGATCGACGTAGACAAGGACACAACTGCATCATGGAGATGTGCGTGCTCACTCCATGCTTCACACGTAGCGACGCAGAGCGCTCGGTCGGGTTCCCAGCAGCAAGGTGCCAAATTTTGTGCTAGCTGTGCATCTACGAAACCCGGCTTTCACGCACGGAGAAGCAAGCGTTCGGTCCGCGTGGTGGGAAGATGTCGAAGCAGTGGTCAAGGACGACAGGGAGACGTCGGAGGAAGGAAGATGCAGCAACATGGACGAGGACAAGCGGCAAAGTTGCGCCGTCGGGGAATCGAACCCCGACCTCATCCTTGGAAGGGATGAATCCTAACCATTAGACCAACGGTGCACTCGACCTCACCACAAACACCACATCCAGCCCACGCCACACATACACTCCACACACATACACTCTAGTCACACTACACTTTACATCACACCACACTACACATACACTCCACACACATACACTCCACACACATACACTCTAGTCACACTACACTTTACATCAGACCACACTTCAAAACACAACATACCAACGCCTACTTGTACATCAACACCACTAACGAGAACCATGCCAACGCAACAACAACAACTGCAACAACTGCAACAACTGCAACAACTGCAACAACCATAACAACTGCAACAACCATAACAACTGCAACAAACAAAATACACCGCAACACCACACAGCCACGAACAGCTGCGTGAACACACTTCCTTCCCACCCGTGCCCAGCCCCGACCCCGATCCTAGTCCTTGGCACAGACCAAGACGTAGCACGAAGAGAATGGCCGATTAGCGTTCTTTGGTTGCTCGCGTCTGGAGTTACTCGCGTCTGGGGTTGCTCGCGTCTGGAGTTACTCGCGTCTGGGGTTACTCGCGTCTGGGTTGCTCTCGTGTCCGTCTGTCGTGTCTCCTCACGTCCTCCATTCTCCAAACGACTACAGCCTTATTCGAGTGCGACCGAGCTCCTGAATAAGGCCGTTGTAAATACTAATATTAAAAAAATGCCGAAACGCCTTTGCCATGACTTCAGACCAGCGTGCAGTCCCGACAAGGTTTCGTCGGACGAGGAAGTGAGAAGTAGACTGAGTACACACACTATCTATGGAGACTCGAACAGCACGAATGTTTCACATCCATTGAGATAATGCACTAGACATCACGCACCTCACGCAAGCTGTCGCTTCGAGAGATCACTACATAAAGCCAGCTGCCTCGTGCAAGCTGTCGCTTCGAGAGATCACTACATAAATCCAGTTTCCTTGTCACGATCAAGATTCCATACGTTGAGAGCAGCTGATATCCGAGGTGCCGTTTGAGTATCATCCTGGCGCTTCGGATGTAGGAGAGATTATAGAGGGCGAGGATGTGCTCGGAGACAACCCGGGACGTCCTCACAGGCCCATGGCACCCTAGCAACAGACCTGAGGCAATGTGTAAAAGTTTGACAAAAGGTGCGTACCTCGAGTCAGCCACGCTGGGGGTGGGGTGGCTGGGTTGTGCCAAGCGAGAAGCAGGCATAAGGCGTGCGCCGCCGGGGAATCGAACCCCGACCTCATCCGTGGGAGGGATGAATCCTAACCATTAGACCAACGGCGCGCCAGACGACTCCACTGCAAACCTTTCACAAACACCACCAAGGGCTCGGGGTAGCTCCATACATACATCCACCACAGCCACAAAACACGACCAATGCCATAAGTGGACGCGCTAAGACACCACCATGCCGCATACATTATTATCGGTATACTTTATTATTGTCGCGCTCCAAGCCCGCTCG
The DNA here is from genome assembly GCA_011947355.1 of Phytophthora boehmeriae. NCBI lineage: Eukaryota > Oomycota > Peronosporomycetes > Peronosporales > Peronosporaceae > Phytophthora > Phytophthora boehmeriae. The sequence continues at coordinate 33,466 of JAAVTJ010000018.1, forward strand.
ACTCCGCACGCTCAGTCACGACTGTGTGTCTGTTGTATGTAGCGACGACACCCTGACCGCACTACTGCTGTACGGCACAGCCTTGTCACCTCATGGGACAGCTAACAAGTTGGGGGTCAACTTCAGTTGGACTAGTCACTCACTCCGGGGGCGTTCGGACGGCCTGCATCTCGCAATCGAGGAGGAATTATCACAACGGCAATAGCTATCACCCAGCGCGATGATCGACGTAGACAAGGACACAACTGCATCATGGAGATGTGCGTGCTCACTCCATGCTTCACACGTAGCGACGCAGAGCGCTCGGTCGGGTTCCCAGCAGCAAGGTGCCAAATTTTGTGCTAGCTGTGCATCTACGAAACCCGGCTTTCACGCACGGAGAAGCAAGCGTTCGGTCCGCGTGGTGGGAAGATGTCGAAGCAGTGGTCAAGGACGACAGGGAGACGTCGGAGGAAGGAAGATGCAGCAACATGGACGAGGACAAGCGGCAAAGTTGCGCCGTCGGGGAATCGAACCCCGACCTCATCCTTGGAAGGGATGAATCCTAACCATTAGACCAACGGTGCACTCGACCTCACCACAAACACCACATCCAGCCCACGCCACACATACACTCCACACACATACACTCTAGTCACACTACACTTTACATCACACCACACTACACATACACTCCACACACATACACTCCACACACATACACTCTAGTCACACTACACTTTACATCAGACCACACTTCAAAACACAACATACCAACGCCTACTTGTACATCAACACCACTAACGAGAACCATGCCAACGCAACAACAACAACTGCAACAACTGCAACAACTGCAACAACTGCAACAACCATAACAACTGCAACAACCATAACAACTGCAACAAACAAAATACACCGCAACACCACACAGCCACGAACAGCTGCGTGAACATACTTCCTTCCCACCCGTGCCCAGCCCCCACCCCGATCCTAGTCCTTGGCACAGACCAAGACGTAGCACGAAGAGAATGGCCGATTAGCGTTCTTTGGTTGCTCGCGTCTGGAGTTACTCGCGTCTGGGGTTGCTCGCGTCTGGAGTTACTCGCGTCTGGGGTTACTCGCGTCTGGGTTGCTCTCGTGTCCGTCTGTCGTGTCTCCTCACGTCCTCCATTCTCCAAACGACTACAGCCTTATTCGAGTGCGACCGAGCTCCTGAATAAGGCCGTTGTAAATACTAATATTAAAAAAATGCCGAAACGCCTTTGCCATGACTTCAGACCAGCGTGCAGTCCCGACAAGGTTTCGTCGGACGAGGAAGTGAGAAGTAGACTGAGTACACACACTATCTATGGAGACTCGAACAGCACGAATGTTTCACATCCATTGAGATAATGCACTAGACATCACGCACCCTCACGCAAGCTGTCGCTTCGAGAGATCACTACATAAATCCAGTTTCCTTGTCACGATCAAGATTCCATACGTTGAGAGCAGTTGATATCCGAGGTGCCGTTTGAGTATCATCCTGGCGCTTCGGATGTAGGAGAGATTATAGAGGGCGAGGATGTGCTCGGAGACAACCCGGGACGTCCTCACAGGCCCATGGCACCCTAGCAACAGACCTGAGGCAATGTGTAAAAGTTTGACAAAAGGTGCGTACCTCGAGTCAGCCACGCTGGGGGTGGGGTGGCTGGGTTGTGCCAAGCGAGAAGCAGGCATAAGGCGTGCGCCGCCGGGGAATCGAACCCCGACCTCATCCGTGGAGGATGAATCCTAACCATTAGACCAACGGCGCGCCAGACGACTCCACTGCAAACCTTTCACAAACACCAACAAGGGCTCGGGGTAGCTCCATACATACATCCACCACAGCCACAAAACACGACCAATGCCATAAGTGGACGCGCTAAGACACCACCATGCCGCATACATTATTATCGGTATACTTTATTATTGTCGCGCTCCAAGCCCGCTCGACTCCGCACGCTCAGTCACGACTGTGTGTCTGTTGTATGTAGCGACGACACCCTGACCGCACTACTGCTGTACGGCACAGCCTTGTCACCTCATGGGACAGCTAACAAGTTGGGGGTCAACTTCAGTTGGACTAGTCACTCACTCCGGGGGCGTTCGGACGGCCTGCATCTCGCAATCGAGGAGGAATTATCACAACGGCAATAGCTATCACCCAGCGCGATGATCGACGTAGACAAGGACACAACTGCATCATGGAGATGTGCGTGCTCACTCCATGCTTCACACGTAGCGACGCAGAGCGCTCGGTCGGGTTCCCAGCAGCAAGGTGCCAAATTTTGTGCTAGCTGTGCATCTACGAAACCCGGCTTTCACGCACGGAGAAGCAAGCGTTCGGTCCGCGTGGTGGAAGATGTCGAAGCAGTGGTCAAGGACGACAGGGAGACGTCGGAGGAAGGAAGATGCAGCAACATGGACGAGGACAAGCGGCAAAGTTGCGCCGTCGGGGAATCGAACCCCGACCTCATCCTTGGAAGGGATGAATCCTAACCATTAGACCAACGGTGCACTCGACCTCACCACAAACACCACATCCAGCCCACGCCACACATACACTCCACACACATACACTCTAGTCACACTACACTTTACATCACACACACACACACACATACACTCTAGTCACACTACACTTTACATCACACCACACTACACATACACTCCACACACATACACTCCACACACATACACTCCACACACATACACTCTAGTCACACTACACTTTACATCAGACCACACTTCAAAACACAACATACCAACGCCTACTTGTACATCAACACCACTAACGAGAACCATGCCAACGCAACAACAACAACTGCAACAACTGCAACAACTGCAACAACTGCAACAACCATAACAACTGCAACAACCATAACAACTGCAACAAACAAAATACACCGCAACACCACACAGCCACGAACAGCTGCGTGAACACACTTCCTTCCCACCCGTGCCCAGCCCCGACCCCGATCCTAGTCCTTGGCACAGACCAAGACGTAGCACGAAGAGAATGGCCGATTAGCGTTCTTTGGTTGCTCGCGTCTGGAGTTACTCGCGTCTGGGGTTGCTCGCGTCTGGAGTTACTCGCGTCTGGGGTTACTCGCGTCTGGGTTGCTCTCGTGTCCGTCTGTCGTGTCTCCTCACGTCCTCCATTCTCCAAACGACTACAGCCTTATTCGAGTGCGACCGAGCTCCTGAATAAGGCCGTTGTAAATACTAATATTAAAAAAATGCCGAAACGCCTTTGCCATGACTTCAGACCAGCGTGCAGTCCCGACAAGGTTTCGTCGGACGAGGAAGTGAGAAGTAGACTGAGTACACACACTATCTATGGAGACTCGAACAGCACGAATGTTTCACATCCATTGAGATAATGCACTAGACATCACGCACCCTCACGCAAGCTGTCGCTTCGAGAGATCACTACATAAATCCAGTTTCCTTGTCACGATCAAGATTCCATACGTTGAGAGCAGTTGATATCCGAGGTGCCGTTTGAGTATCATCCTGGCGCTTCGGATGTAGGAGAGATTATAGAGGGCGAGGATGTGCTCGGAGACAACCCGGGACGTCCTCACAGGCCCATGGCACCCTAGCAACAGACCTGAGGCAATGTGTAAAAGTTTGACAAAAGGTGCGTACCTCGAGTCAGCCACGCTGGGGGTGGGGTGGCTGGGTTGTGCCAAGCGAGAAGCAGGCATAAGGCGTGCGCCGCCGGGGAATCGAACCCCGACCTCATCCGTGGGAGGGATGAATCCTAACCATTAGACCAACGGCGCGCCAGACGACTCCACTGCAAACCTTTCACAAACACCACCAAGGGCTCAGGGTGGCTCCATACATACATCCACCACAGCCACAAAACACGACCAATGCCATAAGTGGACGCGCTAAGACACCACCATGCCGCATACATTATTATCGGTATACTTTATTATTGTCGCGCTCAAGCCCGCTCGACTCCGCACGCTCAGTCACGACTGTGTGTCTGTTGTATTTAGCGACGACACCCTGACCGCACTACTGCTGTACGGCACAGCCTTGTCACCTCATGGGACAGCTAACAAGTTGGGGGTCAACTTCAGTTGGACTAGTCACTCACTCCGGGGGCGTTCGGACGGCCTGCATCTCGCAATCGAGGAGGAATTATCACAACGGCAATAGCTATCACCCAGCGCGATGATCGACGTAGACAAGGACACAACTGCATCATGGAGATGTGCGTGCTCACTCCATGCTTCACACGTAGCGACGCAGAGCGCTCGGTCGGGTTCCCAGCAGCAAGGTGCCAAATTTTGTGCTAGCTGTGCATCTACGAAACCCGGCTTTCACGCACGGAGAAGCAAGCGTTCGGTCCGCGTGGTGGGAAGATGTCGAAGCAGTGGTCAAGGACGACAGGGAGACGTCGGAGGAAGGAAGATGCAGCAACATGGACGAGGACAAGCGGCAAAGTTGCGCCGTCGGGGAATCGAACCCCGACCTCATCCTTGGAAGGGATGAATCCTAACCATTAGACCAACGGTGCACTCGACCTCACCACAAACACCACATCCAGCCCACGCCACACATACACTCCACACACATACACTCTAGTCACACTACACTTTACATCACACCACACTACACATACACTCCACACACATACACTCTACACACTACACTTTACATCACACACACTACACATACACTCCACACACATACACTCCACACACATACACTCCACACACATACACTCCACACACATACACTCTAGTCACACTACACTTTACATCAGACCACACTTCAAAACACAACATACCAACGCCTACTTGTACATCAACACCACTAACGAGAACCATGCCAACGCAACAACAACAACTGCAACAACTGCAACAACCATAACAACTGCAACAACCATAACAACTGCAACAAACAAAATACACCGCAACACCACACAGCCACGAACAGCTGCGTGAACACACTTCCTTCCCACCCGTGCCCAGCCCCGACCCCGATCCTAGTCCTTGGCACAGACCAAGACGTAGCACGAAGAGAATGGCCGATTAGCGTTCTTTGGTTGCTCGCGTCTGGAGTTACTCGCGTCTGGGGTTGCTCGCGTCTGGAGTTACTCGCGTCTGGGGTTACTCGCGTCTGGGTTGCTCTCGTGTCCGTCTGTCGTGTCTCCTCACGTCCTCCATTCTCCAAACGACTACAGCCTTATTCGAGTGCGACCGAGCTCCTGAATAAGGCCGTTGTAAATACTAATATTAAAAAAATGCCGAAACGCCTTTGCCATGACTTCAGACCAGCGTGCAGTCCCGACAAGGTTTCGTCGGACGAGGAAGTGAGAAGTAGACTGAGTACACACACTATCTATGGAGACTCGAACAGCACGAATGTTTCACATCCATTGAGATAATGCACTAGACATCACGCACCCTCACGCAAGCTGTCGCTTCGAGAGATCACTACATAAAGCCAGCTGCCTCGTGCAAGCTGTCGCTTCGAGAGATCACTACATAAATCCAGTTTCCTTGTCACGATCAAGATTCCATACGTTGAGAGCAGTTGATATCCGAGGTGCCGTTTGAGTATCATCCTGGCGCTTCGGATGTAGGAGAGATTATAGAGGGCGAGGATGTGCTCGGAGACAACCCGGGACGTCCTCACAGGCCCATGGCACCCTAGCAACAGACCTGAGGCAATGTGTAAAAGTTTGACAAAAGGTGCGTACCTCGAGTCAGCCACGCTGGGGGTGGGGTGGCTGGGTTGTGCCAAGCGAGAAGCAGGCATAAGGCGTGCGCCGCCGGGGAATCGAACCCCGACCTCATCCGTGGGAGGGATGAATCCTAACCATTAGACCAACGGCGCGCCAGACGACTCCACTGCAAACCTTTCACAAACACCACCAAGGGCTCGGGGTAGCTCCATACATACATCCACCACAGCCACAAAACACGACCAATGCCATAAGTGGACGCGCTAAGACACCACCATGCCGCATACATTATTATCGGTATACTTTATTATTGTCGCGCTCCAAGCCCGCTCGACTCCGCACACTCAGTCACGACTGTGTGTCTGTTGTATTTAACGACGACACCCTGACCGCACTACTGCTGTACGGCACAGCCTTGTCACCTCATGGGACAGCTAACAAGTTGGGGGTCAACTTCAGTTGGACTAGTCACTCACTCCGGGGGCGTTCGGACGGCCTGCATCTCGCAATCGAGGAGGAATTATCACAACGGCAATAGCTATCACCCAGCGCGATGATCGACGTAGACAAGGACACAACTGCATCATGGAGATGTGCGTGCTCACTCCATGCTTCACACGTAGCGACGCAGAGCGCTCGGTCGGGTTCCCAGCAGCAAGGTGCCAAATTTTGTGCTAGCTGTGCATCTACGAAACCCGGCTTTCACGCACGGAGAAGCAAGCGTTCGGTCCGCGTGGTGGGAAGATGTCGAAGCAGTGGTCAAGGACGACAGGGAGACGTCGGAGGAAGGAAGATGCAGCAACATGGACGAGGACAAGCGGCAAAGTTGCGCCGTCGGGGAATCGAACCCCGACCTCATCCTTGGAAGGGATGAATCCTAACCATTAGACCAACGGTGCACTCGACCTCACCACAAACACCACATCCAGCCCACGCCACACATACACTCCACACACATACACTCTAGTCACACTACACTTTACATCACACCACACTACACATACACTCCACACACATACACTCCACACACATACACTCTAGTCACACTACACTTTACATCAGACCACACTTCAAAACACAACATACCAACGCCTACTTGTACATCAACACCACTAACGAGAACCATGCCAACGCAACAACAACAACTGCAACAACTGCAACAACCATAACAACTGCAACAACCATAACAACTGCAACAAACAAAATACACCGCAACACCACACAGCCACGAACAGCTGCGTGAACACACTTCCTTCCCACCCGTGCCCAGCCCCGACCCCGATCCTAGTCCTTGGCACAGACCAAGACGTAGCACGAAGAGAATGGCCGATTAGCGTTCTTTGGTTGCTCGCGTCTGGAGTTACTCGCGTCTGGGGTTGCTCGCGTCTGGAGTTACTCGCGTCTGGGGTTACTCGCGTCTGGGTTGCTCTCGTGTCCGTCTGTCGTGTCTCCTCACGTCCTCCATTCTCCAAACGACTACAGCCTTATTCGAGTGCGACCGAGCTCCTGAATAAGGCCGTTGTAAATACTAATATTAAAAAAATGCCGAAACGCCTTTGCCATGACTTCAGACCAGCGTGCAGTCCCGACAAGGTTTCGTCGGACGAGGAAGTGAGAAGTAGACTGAGTACACACACTATCTATGGAGACTCGAACAGCACGAATGTTTCACATCCATTGAGATAATGCACTAGACATCACGCACCCTCACGCAAGCTGTCGCTTAGAGAGATCACTACATAAAGCCAGCTGCCTCGTGCAAGCTGTCGCTTCGAGAGATCACTACATAAATCCAGTTTCCTTGTCACGATCAAGATTCCATACGTTGAGAGCAGTTGATATCCGAGGTGCCGTTTGAGTATCATCCTAGCGCTTCGGATGTAGGAGAGATTATAGAGGGCGAGGATGTGCTCGGAGACAACCCGGGACGTCCTCACAGGCCCATGGCACCCTAGCAACAGACCTGAGGCAATGTGTAAAAGTTTGACAAAAGGTGCGTACCTCGAGTCAGCCACGCTGGGGGTGGGGTGGCTGGGTTGTGCCAAGCGAGAAGCAGGCATAAGGCGTGCGCCGCCGGGGAATCGAACCCCGACCTCATCCGTGGGAGGGATGAATCCTAACCATTAGACCAACGGCGCGCCAGACGACTCCACTGCAAACCTTTCACAAACACCACCAAGGGCTCGGGGTAGCTCCATACATACATCCACCACAGCCACAAAACACGACCAATGCCATAAGTGGACGCGCTAAGACACCACCATGCCGCATACATTATTATCGGTATACTTTATTATTGTCGCGCTCCAAGCCCGCTCGACTCCGCACGCTCAGTCACGACTGTGTGTCTGTTGTATTTAACGACGACACCCTGACCGCACTACTGCTGTACGGCACAGCCTTGTCACCTCATGGGACAGCTAACAAGTTGGGGGTCAACTTCAGTTGGACTAGTCACTCACTCCGGGGGCGTTCGGACGGCCTGCATCTCGCAATCGAGGAGGAATTATCACAACGGCAATAGCTATCACCCAGCGCGATGATCGACGTAGACAAGGACACAACTGCATCATGGAGATGTGCGTGCTCACTCCATGCTTCACACGTAGCGACGCAGAGCGCTCGGTCGGGTTCCCAGCAGCAAGGTGCCAAATTTTGTGCTAGCTGTGCATCTACGAAACCCGGCTTTCACGCACGGAGAAGCAAGCGTTCGGTCCGCGTGGTGGGAAGATGTCGAAGCAGTGGTCAAGGACGACAGGGAGACGTCGGAGGAAGGAAGATGCAGCAACATGGACGAGGACAAGCGGCAAAGTTGCGCCGTCGGGGAATCGAACCCCGACCTCATCCTTGGAAGGGATGAATCCTAACCATTAGACCAACGGTGCACTCGACCTCACCACAAACACCACATCCAGCCCACGCCACACATACACTCCACACACATACACTCTAGTCACACTACACTTTACATCACACCACACTACACATACACTCCACACACATACACTCCACACACATACACACACACACACATACACTCTAGTCACACTACACTTTACATCAGACCACACTTCAAAACACAACATACCAACGCCTACTTGTACATCAACACCACTAACGAGAACCATGCCAACGCAACAACAACAACTGCAACAACTGCAACAACCATAACAACTGCAACAACCATAACAACTGCAACAAACAAAATACACCGCAACACCACACAGCCACGAACAGCTGCGTGAACACACTTCCTTCCCACCCGTGCCCAGCCCCGACCCCGATCCTAGTCCTTGGCACAGACCAAGACGTAGCACGAAGAGAATGGCCGATTAGCGTTCTTTGGTTGCTCGCGTCTGGAGTTACTCGCGTCTGGGGTTGCTCGCGTCTGGAGTTACTCGCGTCTGGGGTTACTCGCGTCTGGGTTGCTCTCGTGTCCGTCTGTCGTGTCTCCTCACGTCCTCCATTCTCCAAACGACTACAGCCTTATTCGAGTGCGACCGAGCTCCTGAATAAGGCCGTTGTAAATACTAATATTAAAAAAATGCCGAAACGCCTTTGCCATGACTTCAGACCAGCGTGCAGTCCCGACAAGGTTTCGTCGGACGAGGAAGTGAGAAGTAGACTGAGTACACACACTATCTATGGAGACTCGAACAGCACGAATGTTTCACATCCATTGAGATAATGCACTAGACATCACGCACCCTCACGCAAGCTGTCGCTTCGAGAGATCACTACATAAAGCCAGCTGCCTCGTGCAAGCTGTCGCTTCGAGAGATCACTACATAAATCAGTTTCCTTGTCACGATCAAGATTCCATACGTTGAGAGCAGTTGATATCCGAGGTGCCGTTTGAGTATCATCCTGGCGCTTCGGATGTAGGAGAGATTATAGAGGGCGAGGATGTGCTCGGAGACAACCCGGGACGTCCTCACAGGCCCATGGCACCCTAGCAACAGACCTGAGGCAATGTGTAAAAGTTTGACAAAAGGTGCGTACCTCGAGTCAGCCACGCTGGGGTGGGGTGGCTGGGTTGTGCCAAGCGAGAAGCAGGCATAAGGCGCGCGCCGGGGAATCGAACCCCGACCTCATCCGTGGGAGGGATGAATCCTAACCATTAGACCAACGGCGCGCCAGACGACTCCACTGCAAACCTTTCACAAACACCACCAAGGGCTCGGGGTAGCTCCATACATACATCCACCACAGCCACAAAACACGACCAATGCCATAAGTGGACGCGCTAAGACACCACCATGCCGCATACATTATTATCGGTATACTTTATTATTGTCGCGCTCCAAGCCCGCTCGACTCCGCACACTCAGTCACGACTGTGTGTCTGTTGTATTTAACGACGACACCCTGACCGCACTACTGCTGTACGGCACAGCCTTGTCACCTCATGGGACAGCTAACAAGTTGGGGGTCAACTTCAGTTGGACTAGTCACTCACTCCGGGGGCGTTCGGACGGCCTGCATCTCGCAATCGAGGAGGAATTATCACAACGGCAATAGCTATCACCCAGCGCGATGATCGACGTAGACAAGGACACAACTGCATCATGGAGATGTGCGTGCTCACTCCATGCTTCACACGTAGCGACGCAGAGCGCTCGGTCGGGTTCCCAGCAGCAAGGTGCCAAATTTTGTGCTAGCTGTGCATCTACGAAACCCGGCTTTCACGCACGGAGAAGCAAGCGTTCGGTCCGCGTGGTGGGAAGATGTCGAAGCAGTGGTCAAGGACGACAGGGAGACGTCGGAGGAAGGAAGATGCAGCAACATGGACGAGGACAAGCGGCAAAGTTGCGCCGTCGGGGAATCGAACCCCGACCTCATCCTTGGAAGGGATGAATCCTAACCATTAGACCAACGGTGCACTCGACCTCACCACACAAACACCACATCCAGCCCACGCCACACACATACACTCCACACATACACTATAGTCACTACACTTTACATCACACCACACTACACATACCTCACACACATACACTCCACACATACACTC
>JAAVTJ010000190.1:0-12247 GCA_011947355.1 Phytophthora boehmeriae
CTCCTTGAAAGAGCAGTAGCGCTTGAATGCCTCCTTCACTTGAGCCTGAATTCTGCGTGGATCCTTCTTAGCGCTCTGGAATGTGTGCCAGGCGATGCAGTGGAAGATGCACTTGTTGTTGGTCTTAGGGAAGTTGATTACATGCTTGTTTTCGCGGATAACCTTAGGAATAACAGCATCGCTATCCCCAAGAGCATGGTCGCAATGGTAGACAAAAATCTTGAATGCAGTGATCGCCTTAAGCTTATATCCGGAGCTTGGATAGTTGAGCTTGTCAGCCAACTCCATAGACCGAATTTCCGAAATCACCTTCTTTCGAATATCCGCCTTGCTGTTGATTGCGACAAGCTTATTGAATACATAAGTGTTTGTGAGATTCGGGTAGAAGTAGCGAGTGTCATCAGGATCAGTCTTGCTCACAAGTTCGTACCCAAGAGCAATATTTACCTTAAAAGCACTTGCCTGGGTCGAAAGAACGTTCTCGGCTTATCGTAGAAATCAGTAGCCTCGATACCCTCATATAGGTGTGATTCCATGTGATTACCATTGTAAAAACGGTACTTGGGATCAGCTTTATAGTCAGGCGACATATGCTTCTCAAGGGTTTCAACTGAAACATTGTACTGCTTAGTCACCAATTTCTTGTTGATTGAACGTGAAATGTTGCTAACATATACCATCTTACCAGTTCTACCTCGAACCTTAACCCTGTAGCTGCTACCCCATTTAACAGCTTGGATATTTAATCTCTTTAATCCAGCGAGTTCGTATGCGAACATATTGCCTATATATCTTTGTCGATATTAATCTGGTGAGAATCGACTTTATAATTATCGGACCTTGTATCAGGATCGACTTTATAACGTATGCTATATTGGGGCTGACTTTATATCTGAGAAAAAAATTAATTAGTTAAGTTCCTTTGGTTAAGTTCGGTTTTACTTAGACAATTCTTCTTCTTTCGGGCACGAATTTCCGCGCGATTCTTTTCATCATATTCTCGCTGCTTAGCCAGTCGGGTTTCCCTTGTTTTCAGATAGTACCGCTTTTGAGCGGCTTTGATTCGCTCTTTGTTAAGTTCGTATTGATCGGGTGAGTATGCCATCTTTATATACTATTAACTTTATATTTGTCAGGATGAAAAAATCATGATAAAATAGCAATTTATTAGAGCAGCATGCCGAAGGGAGAATCAGCTAAAATAACTTAACGTGGGAATAGATCGAGTGACCTGCCTAGCCACAGCACGCGCCATGTCAATGTCGGGACCTAATATACTGGCGATGTCATAGTATCGTTCGATGCTCTCACGAATACTAGTACCGCCACCCTCTCCGATAGAGGCCAGGACCCCAGAAATCTTCTGCCTCTTGATAGGTTCTTGGAAGCACGGAAGGCTGACCACTGCACCAGCACCAGCACTTGCCAGTAGAGTCTTAATCACCGCAAACGCCTTGCTTGGATCACAAATAGTCACCGATTCGATGGTACCGCGATCGTTAGTCGGGTCGGCGACCCAAAAACTGCCAATGCTTCTGCAAGTCGGTCAAGAGTGCCATCACAGGTTCATCAGCCATAATATCCAGTGCTATCAGTTCTGACACAGCCTGAGAGACGGAGCGTTGCTCCACCTTTTGCTTCACCTCGATAATCAATCTCACGTCAGGCAGCATTTCCAATTCGAGCCGGTTCTCCAAGACCTGATCACTCAGTATGATCATATCTGTGCGTCCAGCAAGTTTAATGTCGTGCCCTGGTACGTCAGCCGAAAGAATGTCCTTCCCACCTTCCCCTTTCTCCACACCGTACACGCAAAGCTTGTTCTTCGCGAGCGCATCACCAATGTTGACTTCAACGTACTCGCGATATCGTTCACGTTGCTGTTCCTCGGTGAGCTTGATTTTCTGACCACGCTCATCGACTATGTATCCCCATGTGAACGGTTCAACATGCTTCTCAGTCTCGAATGGAACCGGGCGGGAAGCTCGCAGCCGAACATGCAAATCGTCCAAAAGACTCGAATTTGCGCTCGAGTGGCAAACCTTGCGCTTTCCCAGCACAGTTTTGTCCAGTTTATCGTTCATTTTGTCCAACTTTTCGCTGAGTTGATCCAACTTGAAGTCTCGCTCGCTGAACCTACTGCACCATCCGGAACCAGCACCAGCACGTTCACAGACCTCTCCCTTCTGCTTCTTCTTCTTCATCCACTCCGCCGACATCTTTATCCGACAATCCCACACGCCGTAGCCTCGCTCGCGCCGCTCCCAGCAGCGTCAGGCCACTGGTGTCACTCACACCGTTCTTCACGTCTGCCTCCGTCAGCCACGCGCCGTCCTTCTTCGCCAAGAAGAGCTGCAGTTTGTCCGCATCGACATCCTTCAAGTCGTTCGGTTTCTCCTTCTTGATCTCCTTCTTCAGGTCATCCACCCAGTCGCTCTCATCTACCCGCACCGAGAACGCGCTTCCCTTCTCGCCAACGATGACACAGCTGAGCTTCACCATCTTTCCTCCAGGCGGCAAATTCTCGAATGAGGGAGCTTTCTGTTTCTGCAGCGGGTCACTATTGGTCAAAAGTCAACAACAAGGGACTACAGATTCTGACCAATAGAAATGGCTTCTCAAAGATGCAGCCCTACCCTTGACGGTAACTCTTCGGTTGTTTTGATTTCCGTGCAAGCGAAGTGTTGTGTTGTGCAGTTTCATCAAGATCCATCCATCGACACACTGATGTTTGACCGAGACCACTGTCATTTCTAGAATCTACCGACTGGGGTTGACGCGGCAACTAGTTTGCGTGCAAACTGGGGTGACAGGAAACGAATTTGTCGTCGTAGTCGATGAGAACACGTCTCTGAGGATTGAGATTAAAAGGCAGAAGACAAACACGTGGAAGAATATCGCAACTCACGACCAGCACTGTTCCTGTCGAAGAAGAGTGATACGTGGTTACCAAGAGATGACCTTGCTGTGGCGCAACGGACATCAGGGGGACCACCTGAGTGCCATTCAAAAATCTATACTGTTGACGGATGCGACACCGTCGACTAACAATGCGCTGGATTGCCAAAACCTACGTCGAGACAAATTCACGTGTTCGTGATGGTTGCACGAACGCAGATATTAGTACGTTCCACTCCAGTCCGCGGCCTTGTTGTTGATGGTGTTCATTTATCGATCACACCAAGTATGGATTTGAATCCGCCAAGACTGGTCGCGTTTTGGAAAGCATTTATGAAAAACACGGCCAAGATTGGTGCCGACGAAGTGTTGGTTTGAATTGCCAGACGAAACTTTCCTACTCGGTAGAGGGTATATGTCTACATTCGTCACTGCTACGACGAACTCCTGACACGGTGCTGGGTGGCAATTCGTGATGACGCACTGAGCACGCCGAATCTCGTGATTCTCGACTATAAGACCGAGCTTTTCTTGCATGTCGTAACTTCACTGTTCATTAAACGGCAGAGTTCTTATCATTTTGGGCTCGAAAACACATATATTTAGAAAGTCTTGGCATTCCAAGACTACTCCCTGCCCGCTACAACAGCAGTGTATCAAATGCCTCAACAACGATGGTCTTATCAATTAATTTTCTTGACATGGATGCATATTTTTCTGTCGTTGAATATTGACGTCCACGCTGCGAATTGGGCTCAAGTCAGCGGTAAGAAGCACACGAATGCGGCAGTGAGGGAGGCCACACCCTGGACGAGCCGACATGGCCATGCAGTTGCAGCGTTAGACTTCAGTGACGACTATACGCGGAAAACAGGGCAGCGAGCTCGGTTGTTTGTGTTAGGAGGCGACTCAAGCGTTCAAGGAACACAAGACCTGAGAGCATACCCCGGTGGTGGATCAATGAGGAACGATGTGTGGAGTACGACCGGTCCATCGTGGAACGTGCAGCTGAATATTCTTAAGACCACGAAATGGGGTGATCCACTGCCGCAGATCGTGTCCAACGTGACGTGGCTTCAGACTAACAACGGTAAACGTCCTCCTCGTGGGGTCACGTATTCGCAATGGATAGCTTGTGCTGCTGCTGCCTGGGCTATTAGTCCGCCCACAGGGTGTGTTGGATGTGTGATTTGTAGTGTTGACCATCCAAGAGTGTAATTACAACACATGCCTTTTTACGAATACATAGAGTATTACAGGTTTTTGCTCTTTATTAAGACGTCCAAACCCCTTAAGAAAGAGTCTTCCGAAATGGCTACAAAAATAGCAAGCCCTGATTTACGTTATTCCTGGGCCACAGTAAAGACGGTTTTTGCTATTTAATAAAACGTCCCCTGACTTTAATGGCCGCCTGTTTGTAAATAGCTGATATGAAACTATCAAATCTAGAATATTGTCAAGGTCTGGGATGTATCACACACAGCTAATGATTGCATTGAAATCGCTATGACGAACTTTCGGAAATGCTCAAATTGCTACTAAATAGCAATTTCATCTTCTCTTCCAGTGTGAACCCTTCTGACGAGAAGTCATCGAAGTTATAATCTTCCGACACCCATCCCTCGATAATCGCATTTGCTCTGGCTAACTGTGCTTGATGGAACAAACAGCGCCTGAAAGGACGTAGTGTTGACCCGCGTGGAAACCAAAGTGTCTTGCCATCCAACTCGCCAAACGTTGTGAGCACATTGAACTGCGGCGCGTATGGAGCATAGATTGGACTCGTGCTTGTCCTCCAATGTGTTGGTATGGATTCCCCTCCAAGTGCATCCCATTGCTGTTGGGTCAAGCTGTCCACGAGCAGCTGCGCCTTGATCGTTGGATTAAAAATCCTCAGTGTGAACTGATCTTCCTTGTCGACAAGAAACGCAATGTCGAGATCATCGAAGGCGCTTTCGATCGGTTTGAACAACAGCAAGCCATTTCTCACATCGTCAATATTCGCGATTTGCACGAAGCGACTTTTGAGACTATCGTGTTCTCGTCGGAAAATGTGTGATGCAATCACAACAGAGCTTGGTAGACCAATATTCATCACCATGCAAAGCAACATGGAGTTGCCGTCCTGGTTTGTCCCGCAATCACAATTGTATTTCTCCACCAATTGCTTCTTCAGCTTTTGAGTTCTCGAAGCCGTTGTACTAGGAATATTGAAGAAAGTGTATTGAAACAACGTGATGGCAACGTCTGTAAGTGGAGAGGATGTCTTCTCGTCAGGCGGGCGAGCCACCACCAGCACGTGGATTTGCTTCGACTTTGGAACGCGCCGGTGCCGTTTGGTCATTTTGTTTGCTATCAACACGTCCTCAATTGTCCACGTAGCCTTCATCGTTTCGCCATCAATCACCTTTTGAATGTCTTGGTGAGTCTCCCTTTCTCCAGCCCCAGGGCAGCAGGGTCGTCGTCTGGCAGCCACGCATCGCCCTTCTTCGCCAGGAAGAGCTGCAGTCGACCCACACCACACTGGATCTCATTCGTCTTCATGATCGCGATCTTCAAACCATTCACGGTCTTTACATCATCGAATTCGACGATGATCAAGTTGATGTCACCAACAATCGCACAAGTTTGCTCGACGTTCGTCATGTTCGAATGAGAACTTTTTATCAAAATGTCGTACTGACCGATGCAGCCAATGGCTACAAACCGCATAAAAAGTGCTTGTTTTTAAATAAACTCATTTTGCTACTGTATTGAACTAATGGATCGCGAGAATACAACAGCGGCAGAAGGTGAGTCTCTCTCGCTCTATACACCCTCAATCTCTGCATCTCTCTCGCTCATAGTGTTCTCCTCTCTCTGCTCTACAGCGTAGCAGTGGGAACCGCCGCAATAGCAGCTCGAATGGCCCCACAAACCACCTTCAAAGTTCGATCTCCAGGGCCAGTCTGAGCTCCGTTCCAGGCCCGTCCCGCGCCTTCTGAGGCTCGCAGCGGCCTCGCAGTCGCACTGCAGCGTCCCCAGCTGCTGCTCCTGCCGCCATCCTGTCCAAACCGCCGCCCGTGTTGCTGCGTCCTAGTTCTGGAGCTCCAGTATCGGGCGTTTTGTATGATCCTGCGACAGACTCCAGACCCAGCAGAGCTGGACCAGGACAGAGCCATTTGCAGGTCAATACAAGACTCAATAGTGCAGGACAAGCGGCTTCTCCTACAGACCGCAGGACGAGAGTAGGAGTTCCCAAGGGGGTCCTAAGACCGTCCGCCCCATCTACAGCGTTGCAGAAAATTGTGCCCCCTCCTACTAGCGTCAAGTTAATCACCCCACAGATGCAGTTCGCGACGGATCTATCGGTCAAATTAGGACCTTGCCTGGAGATGATGAACTTTACGGTGGTTGGAGTCTTAGGACTGGAAGGAGTGGGGAAATCGACGGTCTTGTCGTTGCTAGACGATAGTAAGGACAAGAGCAAGTTCTCGACTCAAAGTTTGGAGAATTTGGTGGCTGGTCGACATGAGACCACTGGAGTGGACCTTGCAGTGTCGTTGGCGGGCGGAGCGGGACACTCGACAGTGTTACTGGACTCCCAGCCGCTCTTGAGCAGCTCCATGCTGGCGGATTTGTTGTCGCGGAACGAATCTCCGCGATTCGGTGCACTGTCGCCGGAATAACAGGTGGAAGTCGCATCGTACCAGGTTGCAGTCTTCCTGTGTGCGATTTGCCATTACGTCGTGGTTGTACATGACGGGTTGCCATTCCAACTATCGGTGGCCGACTTACTTCGACAGGTGGAGCAGAAATTCTCGCAATGTCGACTGCCTAGTGTATCGGACAACAGTCAGCAGCACGCAGCGCGCTTGCTGTACGTTGCGAATAATTATGCGGACTCGAACATGCTATACCGTGAAAACGAGCTGCTTTCGGCTCACGAGCGCGCACTTGAAGCTGCGTGGTCGCAGGCTTTCGTCTGTGTGCCATATAAACTATCGCATTATTGCACTGAACCTGACTCTGACGACACTGGGCATGCGGCAACATTTGTGCTCCCGCACAAGCAGCAGTCTTTACGTCGAAGTTCTTCGTCAATGAAAGAGGCGCCAGAGCAATCCGCCTCATTATCCCCAAGTATCAGCAAATTTACTAAAGGCCGAGAAAAAGAATTCATCTCAAGTTCCAGCAAGTACACGGATTTTGACGACGCAGCAGACGCGTTCAGGGGTTTCATGTTGAGTCTGTCCGGCTCACCTTCTTTTACGTCACAAGGGGCGTCGCAGTCGTCAATGCTACCAGGGTACAAAGCACCGCCACCATCGCATCCACTTTCACTACGCGAATGGCTAAGTAATGCCTCGCGCGTGTTTGAAGCTGTGCGCAAGTCCAGTTGCTTTACAGCTGAGTACGCTTCATCATGCGATTGCCACTAAACACCGCACTTTCGAATGACGCTCGTACTTACCGGATCTGCGTGGATTCGGTAGCAAAAAAATTGGCCAAGAATGGATGATTTTGTCCGCTGCGATCATCGTGTACACGGTGCTATTAGTGGAAAGAGCTGGCAAGTTTTATTCATGCCCGTTTCCCCTTCGCTGTGGGTTGTAGAGGACGAAGCATAGAGGGAATGAGAGTGATCTCAAGTGGATCCCCCAAAGAGGAACCGGTCGTTCGCGTTGTGGATCACGACACTCTGCTGTGCATTCACCACACGGGCTATTAGCGCAAAACTCCTACGCGTTACTGCCAACTGAATAGTTTACCTTCCATCGAAATGAAGCTTAAATTTTGCTACTATCGTCTTCACCAGGAAGTGGTGACATCAGGGTGGAGTTATTATCACCTTAACGAGTGTCGAGTTATGTGATAGCACCGCCAATAGCACCTCCACAGTTCCACGCAACACGCTCCAAACAGCAAGTTCTTGTTAATCTGTGAGGCCGGTACCAACCTTGGCGCTTGGGCTTGGATCTCCACTCTTGTCGGCAATCCACAGCCGTCGCGTTTGCCGTAGCTGGATCAAGTACGTACTCGGCAATGCACCGTATCGATGTGCGATCAAGCAAAACGAGACTTTCACGAAAACGAAACGCGGCTCACAGCGAGTGCGATAGCATCGTTCAAACGAAGGGGTTGCATTATTTGCCTTATAGAATGCCGATACGCTCAATCGTTAACTTTATGCAGGTACTAGGTACTGTAACATCAAGAGCTACTGTGACTGCGCAGCTTCGCACAGCCCGACATCACTTGCTGTTCAGTCACGAAATATGGTTCACGGACAGAGTCGATTGCATCGTAATTTTTCATCTCTTTTTGTTCTTGCGTTGATACTTGTTGCTGCGTTTTCTCTTGCCTTTCGTCCCCCAGCTGTAGCTGCTCCAGCAACGATGTTTGTTCTAGTGTTGCACGCTCCACCAGTGTTTCCTGTTGCTTCCTCTCCTCCTCCTCCATTTCCTGCTGCTGCTGCTGCTGCTCCCTTCTCTTCCTTCAGAGCCTTCGCCTCAAGTTTCACCAGAGCATCCAGTGCTTCGGCTGCACTCGGTCGAGCTGCCGGATTGCTCTGCATCAGTTGCGAATGAAATGCCATTCTGTCAGACGCATCATCCCAGTTAACTTTACATGTCTCCACCAAGTTCCCCACGGCCCATATGTCAACTGCAGTTGCGTGAAAAACACCATCCTCAAAAATCTCTGGAGCGTGATCTTCTCTGCTCAAGTGTGCACCACTGGAAAAACTCTGCGGGCTGGCGGCTGCATCCACAAAATCAATCAAAAACCATGAATTACAGTCATGTCGCTTGATCACATTGGACCAGCGAATATCTCGATGCATCCACCTTGCTTTATGTAGGACCACAAGCGCTTCAAGAACATTCCGAAGCGCAACAAACAATTCCATCAAGTTGGAAGGTCTCCTCATCGCCCCACGAGGTTCAAGAACTATCGTGTTTTTCTTCGTCTTGACCTTTACCATACGATCAACGTTTGGTACTTTCGCCGTCGCCAAAACACCATAAATACGCTTTAAGTGGTCAAGTTTGTCGCCGTTCGGAAAAATCTTCTCAACACACGTTGGGTTCAATCGCACTACGACATCGGTGGAATAGTTGCGAATAGTCTTGAACTCTTGCAGGCTCGATTCTGGACAATGTTCCGTGATGGCAGGGATCAGTAGAGACAGGTTTAAGAGTGCGTGTACAATCTTAAATCGATCTGACACACAATCCAGGTTAAATTTTCCGATTGGAAAGCTCCCCACCTTCGAATCCACAGAGTTATGATAGAGAGCAAACAGATCAACCTTGTAGCCTGCCGCAGCGTAGCCGAACAGGTACGGCGCGTGCCCATATATCCATGTAAGTTTGTCGCAAAGCTCACCGCGCGGCGTGCGGAGGTTAACGCCGGGTGCTTTCTCCTCGCCACGAACGACACATACATCATTCAGGTAAAATAGAAAATCTGGGCGCTGCTGATTAGTCGATGAATTGTTGCTCGAATCACGGTTGATACGTCCACCAGGTAACATGAAAGTGAGTGCGGCCGAAAAAATAAATCCCAAAACCAATGAATGATGACTCTGTGTCTCCGACTTGAAGCGGGTCCATAACTAAATCGGACAGCACTTTCCTTCTAAAGCGAGTGCATGGAGAGGTGTCGTCTACCACGAACATTTTTTCTTGCTGTGGCTTGCTAAGCAATCCCGGCCTTAACCATTCATCAAGAATCATTTTCGTTATCCGAATCTTCACTGGCAATGGCTGCTTGATAAATTGCTCCAGCTCACCAAGTGGCGGTAATTTGTCGTACAGGCTTCTGTGTTTGCTAAACTCCTCCAGCCATTCCTCTGAGCTATCGTAGCACTGTACGACATTGTTTGAGTTCGGTACTCTCACCAGCACGTTCACAGGACCTCTCCCTTCTGCTTCTTCTTCTTCATCCACTCCGCCGACATCTTTATCCGACAATCCCACACGCCGTAGCCTCGCTCGCGCCGCTCCCAGCAGCGTCAGGCCACTGGTGTCACTCACACCGTTCTTCACGTCTGCCTCCGTCAGCCACGCGCCGCCCTTCTTCGCCAAGAAGAGCTGCAGGTTCGGGTAAGGATCCGTGATTATCCCATCGCTGCTATTCTTGATCGCCTCTTTCAACTTGCTTATCTTCTGACCATCGTCGATCTCCACAGCGAACGTGATTCCTGCCTGGCCAACAATCGCACACGTTAGTGAGATCAACACCATCTTTCCCCAGGCGGCAGATTCTCGAATGAGAGGAAAGAACTTTCTGTTTCTGCAGCGGGTCACTATTGGTCAAAAGTCAACAACAAGGGACTACAGATTCTGACCAATAGAAACTGGCTTCTCAAAGATGCAGCCCTACCCTTGACGGTAACTCTTCGGTTAGTTTGATTTCCGTGCAAGTGTTGTGCAGTTTCATCAAGATCCATCCATCGACACACTGATGTTTGACCAAGACCACTGTCATTTCTAGAATCTACCGACTGGGGGTAAGATGTCGACGCTGCAACTAGCTTGCGTGGAATTGGGGTGACAGGAAACAAATTAGTCGTAGTAGTCGACGAAAACGCGTCGGCAAGATCTCTTTCGGCCACGTAATATTGCTCCGTCTAGCTCGTAAGGGCAAGACGGTGGTGTATGCGAGAGGTGGCGACTGTGTTTTGTTTTCTGACGACACGGTTGTCAAAGGATTTCGAAATGACGCTGTCAACATTCTTCGCGCGCCCATACCGTGTGACATCGTGGATGGCATGAAGCCTGGGAACTATTCGGCAAAGACGATTTTGCTGACGGCTCCGCGCCGATCAACATGGTACGAATTTAACAAGATATCATGCCAGCGGATTTTCATGCCGGTGTGGTCGTGGCAGGAGATCAAGGAATGCCACGGCGAACCGTATCCGAATCTTGACGACATTACATTATCCATGTTGTCGATGAAATTTTCTCGTTCAAGCACTTGGCCTTCGCGCCGCCGTTTGTTGAGCAAGAAGTTAACAAAATCAAGCAGAAACGTTTTTACGTTTGTTGCGGCTTTGAACGGATAGCGGTGTTCAAAGGACATGCACACGCAGTACTGCTGTAAGATGAGGAGTTGTTACCTTTTATTCGTGTGATGCTTTCAAAAGTATGTCAAACGAAGCATAAACTGTGGCCGTTCACATCCAAACCATTGGGGTTAAACAATTAATCGTGGTATGTATTTACTTTGTCTTTTTCTTCTCTGAGCTCTTCGACTTATCACGAGGTTTCTTCTTGTCAGACTTCTCCTTGATTGCTGTGGTAGTACGCTTCTCAACGGTTTTGCCACCGTCTTTCATTTTCTTCTTCGTTGAGATATCCTCGGTCTTCGTTTTAGTCTTCCCTGTCGTGTTGCTTGACTTTGTCTTCTTCTTTCATCTTTTGACACCGCCTTCTTCTTCGTCGTTTTGCTATCGCTCTTCTTCCCATCTTTCTTGTCCTTAGTCCTGATCTTGTCCTTAGTCCTGATCTTGTCCTTAGTCTTGATCTTGTCTTTAGTCTTGATCTTGTCCTTCGTCTTGAGTTTGTCGTTCGTCTTGGTCTTGGTCTTCTTCCCCTTTGCTTTGTCCTTCTTATCTTTACTCTTAGCCTTATCTTTGGAGGTCGTCGGCATCCTCTTGGTGCTTTTCTTCTTGCCCTTCTTCCCTTCCTTGGCGTTGTCGTAGGTCTCACGCCAATTGGGATCTCCCTCTTTCGCGATAGCAACAGCGCCATTTTTCTTCTTGAGCTTACGACGCATGCGCTTCATCGCATAGCGCTCCATTGCGGCGCGTTTGCGGCGCTTACGCCACTCCATCAAGAAGCCTGCGAGCACAACTAGCGCGACACAAGAGAGACCAATGATGAGTCCCCAAGGAAGCGGACGCTCATACTCCCACGTGTACTGATTGCGGCCTTCCTCGAACTTTTCATCCACATTTCCAGCGGGGTCACGAGCTCGAATTCGCAGCATGAACGTGCCCGAGTCCAGCCAGCTGCCAATGTCAAGCTCTCCGAGCGATAGGGTCCAATTGCGCACTACAAGTTGCTCCACTGCGTCTAGCAGATAATATTCAAACAAACAAAAGGTTTGTCACTTTCGAAGCGGAAAATGGTGTCCGAGCTTCCGCTTGAGGGAACTTCCGTGAACTGAGCGAGAGGTCTGCGAGAGCGTCACGATACCAGACATCATTGTCGTAGTAGTCAGGCGCTGTGAGGCCACCTAGAACCAACACGACGTTGAAAAAACGACGCCAGCATGGCCAGAGCGTGCTTGAGGTTGCCACTTGCAAATACTCTCTTGTGCATCAACGAAAACATCTCGGAGTACTTGAACCTGATCC